>QRDG01000381.1:0-118070 GCA_012064385.1 Puccinellia tenuiflora
TTGGGGCCTCAATTGGTAGGACCTGCTCCATAGTGCTCTAGTGCTCTGGGTCATGGCCTTCATGCCATGGGCATGTCTGCATGTTTTGCTCTGAGTCATGTCTTGTTCATTTTTTAAGATCGTTGCTTGACTGTTATTGCTTTGTTTTGTTGCTTGGTTCATAAATACCATGAGATGAGTCATGGTTTCTTCTGATTTGTTTTCTAAAGGTGTTCTGTTGTTTATAGTTTGTCTCCTGCCATGTTTAGAGGACCTGTAGGTTTGTATTTAATTAGGACATATGGTGTTAATTGTTTTTATGCGGACTGATTCTTTTCGAGCGCCTTGGATAGTTGTTTTTTGTTCAGGCATGTCTTGCGGTAGTTGATAGATTTGTGTATCCTGTTCCTATGCTTAGTTAAAACCACTTTGTGGAAAACAAGTTATTTCCTACAATGATTGCAGTTATATAGTTTATGTAACCAAAGTACTACTCTGTTTTGTATATCTGATATTGTATGTTATGAATGTACAATATCGAGTTCCGCATTGCTGAATCTTAATATTCTCAATTTTTAGAAAATTTTGTTGTGTTCGATATTAGACCAGTGTTACATTACCTACATCATGTCTCCAAATTTGTTTAATGTAAATTATAACCCTGTTCGTATAACGATTTATCTGTGAAATGCTTTTATTACTATTTAATATTGTTAAATCTGGGAGTTAAACTCTTAGCTGCACTTGTGAAAAATAATATGCAGATTGGTCAGACATTATCTGGAGAGGGAGGCACTGCGCAGCTCGCCGTTGACTGATGACCATAGCGGTGCTCTTGCCGGTGCTAACGCTGGACGGCGACCACATCGCTGCCTCGTCATGTGCGCTCCTGCTCGGTCCTCTCCGTTGCCCTGCCTGACCTCGCTGATGACTCAAGGCTGCAAGCTGCTGCTGCATGAATTCATCAAGTTGGTTCTGCCATAGGGAGGTACCCTCATTTATCTCTAGGTCTATTTCTATTGTTTTCTGTGTGTGATATGCTAGTTAGTTCGTCTCTTAATTACAAGATGCAATTCATACATTCATATATAGCTACTGTTGGGGAGATGCTTAAGAATGAAGCCTTAGGAGGTTAGCTACTTTATGGTGATTCCTTTGCTTAAAAAAATCAAATTGTGGCTGATTTAGCTCAATTCTTGAGCATTTAAATGTATCTCGATACATTTGTATGACCACGTCCGTGTTTCATGAAATAAAAAAGCTACCTTCTCTACTGATTAACTGAAGTTTTTTTATTTCTACGTACTAATGTGGTAGTTGCTACTTATTAACGTGACAAGTACCATTGGTTGCATTTAAGTGTATTCAGCTCAATCATGGTTTACCTGATGGGTAGTGAGGATCTCTTTGCCATTTCCTTGTACAGTTTTAGCCTACACGTATCTAGTACATGTCCGTCATTTTCATCTTTCTAGTCATCGTCAAACAAACTAAGCAAGCTAAGGTTGATATCTTACTGTCATCTGCATATGTAGCACTGTAGAAGTCTGCCGCTCCTTCACTGTAGTGCACCTTCTGTTTGACTTCAGATTTGCAGCTTGTGTTATTGATGATTGCATGAATTGTTCATTCAGATTTATTAGCAGTTTTCACTTAATGTGCTCTTTGTATACGTGTCGATGCTTTGTTAAAACTTACTAACATTCTTGTTCACCCTGTTCTCCAGAAAATGGAACAAGAGAAGCGGGAGAAGCTTAGCATGCAAAACATGGTTTTTGAGTCGCCAAGTAGTTTTGCAGAAATCAGGGACAGACTAAACAACGACTTATGGCAACCTTACAAACGTCTTTCGTCGACTATTTGCCGAGCTGCAGGGCTGGTGACTCGACTTGGCTTGGCAACTCAAAAGCCTTGATTCAAGGTATTGAAACATACAATTTCTTGAACCACTGAATTGTGCAATGGCTGTTGATTTTTATTTCTGCAAGTATTTTCTTGTGATGTTGTGCATAAAAATTGTATACAACTAATGGATGTTTATGCTGTAACTTAACACTACATCTTGCTAATCGTGTATATGTACTGCACCGTTCAGTACTGTAATATTCTTTTGTTGTCCGAATAATGGTTTTCTTCTTCCAGCCTTTACTCCATAGACTTGTCTGCCAAAGACTTCTCTGTGCTGATAACTTGATACAAATTTATACTCACGCGTTATTCATTTTTTTTTGGCTTATAGCCTTATACTATCTTTCCTATTATGGCTTGTGTGTGTCCATACGTTTCATCATGGTCTAATTATGTCCTGTTAATATTTAGTTGAACTATTGAGTTATTTGGATTACTGTAACTGAAGATTGATCATTATTTAGGATTGGACTTGAAGCAACTATTGTTTATTCTGATTGGAGTTATTGCTTTTGTTTTGTATTGTTGTTTCCTGCAGACCACCTTTTAAAATTTCTTGTGACACTACTTTTTGTACCTAGCAGGTCTCTCGCCCTCTGGTGGTGTTGCTGCTTGTCTTTCGCACCTTTATACTGATGGTTTCGACATCGGTGTTGTCGGGATGGCGCTAAGGCAACCCTGAGGCCTCAAGTGGTAGGACCTCCTCCTTGGTGTTCATTAGCTTGTCGGCATCAGCACCCCAAGGTTCTTCTTTGGCCATGGTCGAATATATTGCTGCCATGCTATTCAGTAGTTTCTGGGTGTTGTGTTATGGGTCGTGGCCTTTGTGTCACGACCGTGTTGTGCTAGCCAAGCGCTATAATTCAGGGTTTTGTGGTAGTATATTCCGCTACGTGCTCTGAATATGTAGTATATGAACTGTGATAAGGTTCAGCTTGTAGGTGAGCATTCAGTATTTGCATTCCAGGACTGGGAAAAGGATGTCCAGTTTACATATCATTCAGAGTGCATTGTTATTTGATTCATGATGTCCTTACAACCATTGTTGTAGTCCTAGTGTATCTTGTGTTTTGCAACTACCTGGCAATTTTCTTTGTGCTAAATTAGCAGTTTCTTGGATTCAAATTGTTTGTGTGTTCTTGTGCTTGTTGGTTCCTTCTTGCTCTCCAATTTTACTTTGTTCTTGAAAAACTACTCTTTGAAGTTTATGTGAAAGAATGTCATGCATCCTGATTCAGATAGCATATGAAATCTCCAAGTTTGGTGGACTCACGGTGGTGGTGACCAGGGGGTTGACCATGGCCTCCCGCAGCACGACCGTAGGCTGTGGGTTGGCCCTCTCGGCCACCTCTTCTTCCTATGGTTGATGAACCCCGCCGTGTGACGGCGCACACTGGTGTTGGGTTGCAGCATTGCCCCCTTCCCGCTTAGTTCTCTCCCTTTTGCTCTGCGGACATGGTTGTCACGCAATTTACTCAGTTCAGATCCCTATCTATCTCCCTGTTGGTGCAATTGCTTTGGTTATTACTATTTAATGTGACATACATACCTGATGATTATGCTAGCTCATCTAGTGCCATATGGTTACTGCTTTGGTCCATTATCTTGATTCCTAGATTTTCCCTATGTCCATTTGCTTAATTCCTAGCGTTATCTAGTTCATTGGATCCATGAATACATTGTTGTGATTTGTCTGATCATCCCCTGTATGTAGTATTTGCTCCTTATGATGGATTTCTTATTTGATCTTGGGATTGTACATGCTTGTGAATCTTTGTTTGCTGGGATATTTATTGTGTTTGATATTTGACCAGTGTTACATTACCTATAGCATGTCACCAGTACTGTTTATTTATAAATGAAAAAGCTGGGGCTTCTCATTCCTGTTTTTGCGCCTAGTTGGCTTTAGTAGATACTTCAGGTCTCCACTTTCTGTATTTTGGAAAGAGTTCTTTTTGTTGTTCTGGCATGTGATGTATGTTTCTTTTTTCCTTTACAGAACTGGGTATGCCCAAGAACATGTGTTAACATTGGCTTGGCTCCGCCTGGGCCGAAAGTAAGATGGTTTGGATCATCAAGTGATGAGCCAAGGTTCATAAATACGGTTACATTTGATAGCAAGGAGAATGCTCCCACCCTTGTCATGGTCCATGGTTATGGTGCTTCACAAGGGTTCTTCTTTCGAAACTTTGATGCCCTTGCAAGCCATTTCCTGGCGATTGTGATTGATCTGCTTGGGTAAGCTCTGAGAAAATTAAAAGATTGTATTGCGACTTATATTCCTCAGTGTGGCGATTCAAGTAATTATGTCAATTTTTAAACATTAATTGGATTGCGACTTATAGCCACTCATAATTGTCAATTTTTAAACATTAATTTGTTTTGTGTGCCGAGCAATAGTTTATTGTGCCATTCATGGAGGTGAACCTTTATTGGTATGTTGTCTTGCAGGTGATGGATGGCCGAGGAACGAGCCGAGCAATCGGCACGGTGGTCGTGTAGGGGAGAAGTGGGTGCGGCCCTGGTGCAGCAACTTAGAGGGAGAAGTGGAGGTGGCTAGGAGGGAGCCTTGGTCCGTCCGGCCGAACATGGTATTTTTGTTTTTGCCTGGGATGTGCTTGGTTACCTTAGATGTGCTGATCTGTGGGCGGTTTGGACGATATTTTCATCTTAGTTTTACCATAGCTTGACCGATTTGGTATATGCTGTAGCGCGGTCTGCTCTTTGATTTGAAAAAAAATTCAGCATCCTATCACACTTTGGTATTCAGTGTAACCTGCCGAACCTTTCTGTTGAGACCGTGCATCATATCTTGTTTATCCTTTTGAGACCCAATATTTGATGCATGGTGAAACCAAATTAATTCCATCATATCAAAACCGGCTTGTATGAATTAAAACGAATCAAGAAGAGAGCCTTGAGTTGCTACGTGCTGGTACTATAGCTGGATTGAACTGAATGCACCAGGAGGAAGGAGACTGTAGTCGCTAGCTTATTTGTTGGTCTGCAAGATCGATCCGTTCAAGTTGCCAAAGGTCTTTAATTCCTTTGGTACTACAAATAATATTGTTTATCAATTTGGGCCAGGAAATAATATTGGTAGACTAGAGAAAACAGACACGTATATGGGTCATGCCGGTAACGGAATGGTCGGAGCACATATGGTGGCGGAATGATTCTCAAAAATAAAAATTACGGCGGAATCAAAATTCGAAAGCCCCTCCTCACGAGCGTGGTTTATAGTATATAATATGCGTGGGAAATAATTGAAAAAAAACAAATCCTCCCAATTAAATCGATGATTCTACAGTTATAGCGTGGTCAATTCCTGGTTTTACGCTGGCAAGTTTGTTGAGCAATACGAAGAAATTGCGGCGACAAAATTGCTAGATAGCGCGTGGAGATAAAAATTGCTAGCTAACTCCATGGTCTGCCTTTGGCTATAAATTTTTTGAGTAATAATACCGAGATCGATCGTGGGTCGTTGCCACGCTAGAAAGAAGGAGCGGGATGGACCGGATTTGTAGCCTAGAAATCAATCCGTGGTATCATTTTTTTTATCCATGCACGCATGCATGAATATTGTGTTGGCGCGGCGGTAATTCCTTGATTCACGCTTGGACGTTAATTAGCTTACACAAAGAGAATAGTGAAAAAAACAGAATAAGTAGCACGCGTGCGGAGATAAGGAGATTGGCGCTTATTAGTTTCGAAACCTCTGGCCGGCTGGCTGACTGCCTATAAATATGGAGAGTGGTGGAACATACCGCGTGCGGGGAGCGCGTGCGACTTAGAGCATCTCCAACAGCGGCTGCATAAACGCCGCGCGCGCCATATACCGGTCCTTTGCCGCGCGCGGGGCCGTTTTTCGTGCTCCAGCGGACGCGCGATAAAATCGCCGCGCGGTATATTCGTCCAGCGCTGGACGAAGCGGTACCGTCGGCGTCAAACCTCCAGTGTGCCGTCCAGCGCGCGGGGAAAAGCTCGAGCGCGTGAAACTCCTCCAACCGCCAGATCTGAAAGCTCCCGCCGCTCGCGCCGCCGCCCGCACCTCTTCCCCCCATTTTTCTCCGGCGACCCAGCGCTGCCGCCGGCGCTCCCGCCGCTCCTCAGTGCGCCGCCAACTCGCCGCCAAC
Organism: Puccinellia tenuiflora; assembly: GCA_012064385.1. NCBI lineage: Eukaryota > Viridiplantae > Streptophyta > Magnoliopsida > Poales > Poaceae > Puccinellia > Puccinellia tenuiflora. Next base: position 6,024 of record QRDG01000381.1, read on the forward strand.
CCTTCGCCGCCCGAGCGTGCAGAAGCTCCACCGAACAGCGGACGGCGGCCGGCTGCACCTCCGCGCTCGCAACGTGTTTGAGAAAATACTTGCAAGGTATGAATTCGGTGTAAATTTGCTAAACGAATTTTGTGCATTGCTAGTTTGTAGTTTTATAGCAGATTGAATAAATTTTGTAGATGAGTAAATCATACGATTCTTCCGACGAAGAATTCGATATTCAAGAGGAGGAGGACATTGCAATGCTCCTAGCTATCCATGCTAACAAAAAACCGAAGCATGGTGGTTCAGTTTTCGGTCATCAGAAATTAAGGAGGGAGAGGATCGAGGCTGACAATAGATTGATGAGACACTATTTTGTGGATCATCCCATATACCCCGAGTCATATTTCCGGCACCGCTTTAGAATGAGCATCGAGTTGTTTAGGCATATTGCGGAGAAATTGGCGAGGCATGACCGGTTTTTTCAGCAGAGGAGGAATGCCGCCGGAGAGCTCGGGCATAGCACCTTTCAAAAGGTGACCGCCGCTTTACGTATGTTGGCATACGGTATTCCGGCGGATTTAGTTGATGACCACTTGGCCATGGGTGAGAGTCAAGCCATCATGTGTGTCAAGCGGTTTGCAGTTGGAGTTGTGCAAGTTTTTGGTACAGAATATTTGAGAGCTCCCAATGCTGCAGACACGGCTAGGCTTCTGGAGCACAACGCCGCTCGGGGATTCCCAGGTATGCTTGGCTCTATTGATTGTATGCACTGGAGTTGGAAAAACTGTCCCGCGGCTTGGCATGGACAATTCCAAGGCCACAAAAAAGATTCAACTATAATTCTTGAAGCGGTGGCCGATCATGAGATTGGGATTTGGCATGCTTTTTTTTGGTATGCCCGGATCTCTCAATGACATCAACGTTGTTCAACGGTCACCACTCATGAATAAGATTGTAAAAGGTAAGACTCATCCGGTGGAGTTTGTAGCAAATGGCCATACATACAACTATGGCTATTATCTTGCGGATGGCATCTACCCAAAGTGGCAAACATTTGTCAAGCCGGTTAAGAATCCGCAAGGTAAAAAAGAGCTTGATTTCCACAATGCTCAAGCGGCGGCTAGGAAAGATGTGGAGAGAGCATTTGGGATTTTGCAAGCCCAATTTGCTATTGTCAGAGGGCCGGCTAGATTTTGGGATCAAGACATGCTTTGGTACATCATGACCGCTTGTGTGATCATGCATAACATGATCATCGAGAATGAGCGGGGGCAAGATTTAGACTACACCCACTATGAGTTGATGGGTCATCCCGTGCGAGTGCGGAGGAGGGCGGAGAGGGTGGCCCGGTTTGTTGCATCTTATCATGCCATTCGACGCAATGAAACGCATACGGAACTTCAAAAAGATCTCATCGAGGAGTGGTGGGCATGGAATGGGCAACAATGAGTTGGTGAACTATGCATTCTATTGTTGTATGAATTATTTATTTGTGTTGTAATAATTGAACTATTTATTATTGTTGTATGAACTATTTATTTATTGTGTGATGAACTATTTATTTGTGTTGTAATAATAATTGAACTATTTATTGTTGATTTAATTGTGCGTATGTTTGATCTTCTTGGTTGTATGTTGGAGTACAAATCTTGTTTGTGCTTGCCGCGCGCGCTGCGGTTTTTGGGCGTCTGCTGGAGCGCTGCGTTTCGGCGCGCTAAAATATAGCGCTGCTGGAAAAGCAAAACCGGCGCCCCGCGCGCAAAAACGCCTTTTTGGCGCTGCAAAGGAAATATAACGCGCCGCGCCGAAGCACGTCTGTTGGAGATGCTCTTAGACTTTGACCATTGCCGTGGCGGCCGCGGACGGCGGCGTCGGCTCTCCCGGCCTACTCCGAGAAGAATTATTCGGTGAAGAACGATGTGCGGAAAGGAAAGGATGCGAGGCGAGGTCAACGTATGAGTAGGCGGCCAAGAAAGTAAGTAATCCCTGCTTTTGTCCTCCTCCTTTTTTGTTTGTTTGGCCAAGGAGACAGGTAGGCGTCTGTTGTGGTGAATCTATTCGTGTTTTTGGCTAGACACGGCAGCGAGTATATAGTAGATCGATCGTAACATGCAGACGATATGATGGCGAATCGATCGGTTTTAATTCGTTTCGTTGGGCTCAAGTATCCCACCGATTTAAGTATGAGGCGGCCGCCGTTGAGGCCACGTGTGTGTGTGACTATGAGATTTTGTCCGTTTGTTAGTGCACTCACCCACTGTGCTATTTTCCTGGCTGCCGAGTCTCCGTTTTTCAGTGAAAACCTTGTGCACAAATTCTGTGTTGCAACCTTAGAGGAGTGTGAGAAGCCACAAATGATCCAACACTTGCCCGATGTACGTGCACTAGCGAATTAACGGCGTTTGGAACTCAACCAATATAGCTTAATTCTACTGATTTGTTAATGGTTTTACTGTTTACTCTGGTTGAAGGTTGCACGCAGGATCTGTTCTTCTGTAGATTTGAGTTGGGGAGGGAGCACACAACTTTTGCTTGGTGTGTTGAAGACTGCTGTTTCACATGTCAAGGTAAATCCCAAAGGAAAACATGTTGCATTTCACTAAAATTCAGAAGAACATTAAACTGCATGAAGACTAGCAGTAAAAGTCGTTACTTGACTATGCCACATGAATGTGAAGCTGGAAAATGGTTCCTAAATTTTCAAAATTCAGATTATTAGTGGGGCTGCGACCCTCCACCCCGACCTGACGGCGAGGTAATCTCGCGCACGATGCCGCCCGCCGATGCCGGACGTCCAGCATGTGATTCGATTTCGTTTGCTTCGTGATGGCGTTGTGAAGAGTGGCGAATGAAGGTAGGTATTGCGGATTCAGAAACATATATCACTCCTTAGTTAGAATCATTTTGGCGCGGGGGAGGGGGGGGGGGGGGCAATCGCCCCCATCCCCCATGGTAAGCTGTAAAAAATAATTTAATATTTTTTATGAATATGTAAATTTTAATTGTCTAAAGCAGCTAAAATTAATCAAGGGTAATAGTTATGTATTTAACTAATCAAATATCATCAAGGTTCACTCAAGTAAAAAACACCCGAGGTGGCTTAAAACATAAACTAATTATGTGTCATTAATTTAGTCTGAACTCTCCTTCCATAATCCTGGATAACAAAAACTCATGGTCAATTAGTTGGATTGATTTCTCGCACTTCAAACATGTTGTATATAAAGTAAAGACATATATGAAAGTGCAAGGTTGCCCCCATGTGTGGTTTTGGTAATTAATGACAATCTCTATGGACTAATGTTTGTATTAAGCTACTTGTTAGTGTGTCCATATGCTTTGCTTGATCTCCATTTGTTGGAGTCAAGGTTAAGGGAAGAAGAGTATTTGTTGATCAAGGCTAAGTGCGTGTTGATCAACACTCAAGTCCAATTGAAGATATGCCGAAGAGTGCTTCTCCCATATTGGTGTATGGGGGAGCTATTAGCGAGTCTTCACCAAGCAGAGCGCAATCAAAAAAGGTGATCCAACTTGAGAAGACAAAAATCGTCATCATCTAGCTCAAGTGGATTATGCGCAAGGCAAAGGTATGATCTTGATAGGTTTTCTATTTTACCGATCTCATGATGTTAGTTGAGAGACCGGATTATAGGATAGATAGCCGTACTATCAAGAGGGGCTCTCGACCAGGTATCTTATTCGTATCGTTCGTGGAGAGCTCAAACCTTTGCATCTTTGGCATCATCTTTATTGGTTCTTATTTCGCTCTTATCGTGGTGTGGTCTTGGTGCTTATCGTGCTTGTCATGACAAGGCCAAGTTCACCAAAAACGGTTTTCATATGCGTCTCCCATTGCGTTTGTGGTTTTGGAGGTTTATCGGTTCGTCTTTCATAGAGAGGTTTTACCTTTCTCCATTTGGTTTTATCCTCCCTTGTTGGACTATAATTTTTTTCTGTATATCCTTGTAGAGCTCGTCGTTACGATTCTAACGAGCCCAAATCATCGAAAACGGAGTCCGGATGCAAAAGATATGCCCGTTTTCGTTTTGCACCAGTCAAACATCAAGTGAAGCATATGTATACATGTCATAGTGAGTTGGCAGAGCAAGGCGAGGAAATCCTCCTCTATTGAGGCTTTTGTGAGTTAGCAAAGATAAAACTACAACAAATACAACACTAGTTCTACATGCAAAACTAAAAATACAGTGGCAACCATAGCAGATATCCCAGATTGACAAGCATGTATAATCTCAAGATCAACTAAGAAATCCATCAAAAGGAGTAAATACTACCAATAAATGATCACACAAATTCACAACAATCTATCCAGTGAGACCTAGGCTAAGGCTTGGAATTAACCAAATGGACATAGGGAAAATCTAGGAATCAAGATAATATACCACAACAGTAACCATATGGCTCTAGATGAGCTAAGCATAATCATCAGTTATGTATTCAATAGTAATAACAATATCAAATGCACTAGCAGAGAGATAATTAGGAACCTAAACTGAGTAAAATAACCAACATCGAATTCAAACTATCACCAGGTATTAACACATCATCATCATTGGCTCAATGGCATGGACAGGGCAGCGGTCGATGCCAGAGTTGGAGCCGACTGACAAGCATCACGACCGGGATGGAGGCAACCGATGGCAGCATGCAAAGAGTACTTGAAAAATAACATATAACTGGAAAACAAGAAGGAACCTATGAGCACAAAAACACACAAATTTTGAATCTAAGAAACTGCTAATTTAGCACAAAGACAATTGCCAAGTATTTGAAAAAGACAAGATTCACTAGGACTACAACAACAGTAGTAAGGACATCATGAATCAAATAACAATGCACTCTCAAGATCATCACATAAAAAAAGAATCAACAAGTTGCACAATACACAACTGGATGATAATGTGGACTCATATTCTGTAACGGAGAAAGCTCTATTGTCGTGACAAAGTGAATGGTACACACAACAGAAACACATCTCATAGCCAGAAAGTTAGTTCTGATGACTCCCAAAAAACAAACTAAACTTGCATTGTTTGGACACAGAAGGAAGATAAGGTCTTGATTCAAGCAACGTGTGACATTGCTCTAACCCAGTCCAATACAACAAATGCATAAAACATTTCAAGCTATACTTTCCTAGATAGGATAGTACATATGTTCTTGGCGGCAAAAAATATTGTACACATAAGCCATGAGCAGTTTAAGCAGAAGACAAAGAAGAAGAAATAGTGATTAATCGCAATTCAACATGGCAAATGGCTCACGAAGATATAAGCGTAGCATAGTGAAGATATAAGCGCAAGACAACAAACCAACAAAGGTTCACCTCCAGCAACAGCATACTGCACACACACACACACACACACACACACAAAATATGCTAGGGATATATATGCGGTCTGGAATTGTCTCATTCAGAGAGACCAAATCAGTTCCCTAAAGAAAACACAAAAACAGCTTATAGTGATGACCATTGACCCCTAACCTAACGAGCTGGGTAGAAGAAATGGTTTGTGTACAGGTACAACAAAAATAAGCTCTAAAATTATCTACTTTGCGCGGTTTTCAAATCCCAATACAAGAATAACCAAGTCTGCCATACCATACTTCTTTTCTGAAGCAAAACTTCATGGCATCAAAACAAGATAAACTCATGGAAAGAAGTTGAAGAGGACTCACGTTCTGCTAGCTCAACTTGAGCAAGGAAACGAGGAGGTTCACAATCATCTGGATGTTCTCTTGGATCAGCTTTACTCCATCTGACAGGTTGCCTCGGCTACACCCATGCAGACCACCTTATTCAGCTGGAACTTGATTGTAGCTTCCGTCTCATCTTCGTCTTCCAGAGATTCACGGTGACAACAATAGTCAGGAACTTGCCTGTAATTCCATCAAAACATGAAAATTAAATTGCAGGGTCAAGGTTCAGAACAAGGATACTGAATGAGAGGTGTTTATGCTATGCACACGAAGCAGATATGCAGGGCATAGTGTGATATAATGCAGCATAGTGCGATATAATGCAGCATAGTGCGATATAAGAAGCTAGGCTAGTCTCGATAATACAGGTACCAATGAAAATGAATTGGGGTTGTGTGCATGATCAAATCACATGCACATCTGGCAAACAACACTTTTTCATCCATATTTGGGAATTAACTATATGTAAACAACATGTTTACAAGGTTCAACCGTCAGGCGGTTGTTAACAGAAGCAATAAACCGAGACATAAGGCGTACATCTACATGAAGTCATGAACAATGAATGGCTGTTCCTAGTTCTAATATTCCATCAAAACACAATGATCAATATACAGGATCAGAGTTCAGAGATGAGTAGTCTACAGATTCTCAAAACAGAAACTTCTGTTGCATTTACAAAAGGACATGAGTCTGAAACTGAGCTGTGAAACAAATTGATGGTCTGATACAACTCCAATTAAATCATCAAGTATCAGATTCAGGTGTATATAGTGAAAAGAAAGCCACAATTAAATTCCCATGTAGAAGGATTATCATGAATAAAAATTTGGCTAGCGGATGGATTTTACATCATTGTTCACATATCTCCAGATTCAGTTTTTAGCATTGTGTACATAAAATGATGAAGACTTACATATCTCAAGATTCATCTTTGACAGCAACAAATTATAACAAGTAATTAAACAATCACGAAACCTACAGCACGAAGGCGGAGCACATAATCGCCACAGCTCGATACCAATGGTACCACAGCACACATAAGAGGAAAAGGTAAACCCGAGGAGCTCACCTGAGGGTTGCGGCGCGACGGCCGGAGCCGAGGAGGTAGTAGAAGCCGGGGGCCAGCCAAGCCTCTCAGTTAAGCTCACCTCACCTACACATGGATAATGTAAGTATGGTAAACACAATTATGCTGCACATACACCAAGATTACACTGAACTTGATAGTGTGCTAAACAAAACAAGCACAACACATGAAGAGGATTTCATGAAAAGAGGAATAGTACCAGCTGAGGCACAGGCGACGCATGCAATAGTATTATGTCAGCGCATGTTAACTTCCATAGCTCGGTTGCACCACATGAAAACAAGTACCTACAAGACAATTCAAGAAAAGGCACAATGAAGATCTTCAGTAGATAAAGAAAAGCTGAACGATGCTACTTCAATGCTCCAGTGTATATGATCCTTGCAATTATTGTGAACCGTATAATATGTGAGAAAAAGGCTCACTGGAACCTAGTCTGTTGGTGCAGACTACTCATACTCATTGATGGAGCAAATTATATCCAACAACTAAAAATGATTCATGACAATAAGACAAGGTACCAAAGAAAAACATTTGCAATCGATGCAGTGAGGATAAATGAAAATATTATCAGGGGCAGAAATCAGGAAATAGATCCCTGAGAAGCAAAAAAAAATAGTGGCAAATTACATATGCTATACAAACAAAACACACATCGCCAGAATATAACAATAATTTACAATCTAAAAAGAAGATGCTGGGACATCTCCCGGATCGTATCAGGCACATACCTACCACACTGGTAATATACACTCTTTATTTATATCGAAGAGTGAGAGCCAGTTTGGTTGAATCAAGCTATCACACAAGCATAAGCACACTAGGCAGCAGGCACAACATATTTTGCACATAATACAAGTCGACTTGAGCACGACCAAGGATTATACCTTTGGGCTTTGGATACCGACGAGCTGCTGTGCGATGGCGTCGAGGTCGCCGCGTTGGCCTCGGGGGTGAGCACCTTGACACTTCCTGCATACAGCGGGACACTTGGAATTAATAACACATATTTCACACATTAGAACCTACTTTCGAATACAAGCATAGCTGGCTCTGAACATGAGAAAAGCTAACAATACTTGACAATCGAGAACCTAAGGTTCCCAACTTTTCACATACAAGCATAACTAGCCCACTGCAGCTACAACACTTCAAGTCAGATCTAGACAACTAACCGTGCTCCAATTCTGAATTGCATGATCCCACCAAGAAACAAGTACATTTTAATTGCTAACAAGTATCCCCTTTTAACTAAAACAAAGCAAGGTCGACATGACAGGATCAATAAACAGAGAACTTGTGCAGTACTATTAGATCGTAAAGTGAACTTTCAAACATGGATAATTCTCAATAGAAGATTTAGGAGCTGATTTGAACTACTGTCCAAGCGATCCTGCAATAGCTTGAACTAATGTACAATAAACTAATTGCATCAAACTAGTACATGAATAGTACAAGCTTGACAGTCTCAATGCTTGACATGGAGAATTTTCAAGTATGCACCATGGAGAATTTTCAAGCATAAATACTCAGAATAAAAATTAACTGTACAAACAAGTACATGATCCTAAATCAACAAGTATCTCTTTACCAGGCTAGTTGAACGACGGTTCAACCTTGGACAAGAAAATTGTATAAGCTTACACTCAAACCAGTCTGAACCAATTCATGCAATAAAATATAACATGGTTGTGATGATGTGCTCAAATTACAGGGGAATTCTCAATATAAAAGGACACTGATTTGCTTTGGGTAGTCAAACTACTATTCAACCTAGGATAAAGAATTATGTAAGCTTCTACTCAGACAAATCTGAACTACGTTAGTGCAATCCTGCAGTAAATAAAGAAACACCTGATAACCTACAAACAGAAGCTACGAGGATCCAACAGTAAGACAGTATAAAAGCCGGCAAGATCGATCTTTTTTCAGTACCCGGGATTATCAAGCCCTGACCAGTAAGGCAGAACGCTATAAAACCAAGAGATTACAGTATACATCAAAATAAGCATAGTTGTGAACTTAAAAAACAATTACTTCCCTGTCACTGCCTGCATACATAGACTTCGAAATAAGAACACAGATTTAACAATTCTTCATGTACAAGCATGGTCTGAACATGGAAAGGCTCCCAATATTTAACAACTAATTGACTAATAGAGGACTATTTCTGTTGCCAACAAGTACCCCTTTGCCTTGAGGAAGAAAGCAGTACCAGCCACTAGTAATAGACTACTAATTGCAATTAGACTTTTGGTACTAGTACATCACAGTCACATGCTTCTTCTTTTTCTGCCAACAACAACACATGAGGACATGATCACATGAACGGGCAATGGCATAACAATTTAGCTAACTATGCAGCACTCAAGCTAAAGTTTTAGTTTTCTATCCAACATGTTGGGCTAGGTTGATTGTATTGTCCTCCTCCACCCCAACTTGATGTTGCAATGCTACAGATCCACGAATACCCCAACTTGATGTGCAAATGCTACAGATCCACGAATACCATTCCGTTCCATTTCATTACAATAGAAAGTCTAGGAATCAAACGCAACAGGAGAACTGGCTGCAACACTTTCAAATCCTAAAATGAACTTTTGAAGCATGTGATGTACTCAAATTATTACATACTTAGGAGGCTACTGCCTAGCAATCTGGTTAGTCGAAGTACTATCCAACCTTGGAGAAAACAGTTGTAGTTTTCTACTCAAACCAATTGGAACCCAGGTTCCAATCAAACGCCACTAAATCTACAAACGGTAACTCTCAGCTAATTAGTAAAAGCTGCACAAGATTGGTTCTGTCCGCGGGGGGGGGGGGGGGGGGGGGGGGGGGGGGGGGGGGGGGGGGAAGACGAGATGTCTCACCAGCTGCGCGGCCTTGTTCCTGGCGAAGATGTCACAGGAGACAGCGAGGACGGAGCCAAGGCGCTGCGGCGTCCTGCTGAGATGGAGGACGCGGGGCGCCCTGTCGCCGCCGGATCTTGTGGCCAACGGCGCCATGAACCTGATGGATGGCGACCCAGAGCTGAACTTGGCGAAGAAGACGGATGCATAGCACTCTGCGGACAGCATTATGCTGGCCAGCACTCCCTCCGCCACGCGCGTGAGGCGGTCAGGTGAGTTTGACGGAGTGCCACGTAGCGTGCTAACGATGCACGCGCAGCATGGTTCCTGGTCGACCGGCACCATCTCACCACCACCTATTGCCGAGTGATCCTAAAGTAGCTTGAACTAATGTCCATTAAATTAACTGCGACAAATCAGTACATGAATAATATAAGCTTGACAGTCTCAATGCTTTACGTGGAGAACTTTCAATTATGCATAAAAAGTTACAAACAAAATTAATTGCTACAAATAAGTACATGATCCAAAATTAATTAGTATCCCTTTAGCATGCTAGTTGAACGGTGTCCAACCTTGGGCACGAGAACTGTCGAGATGATAGGATTTACATCCGATGCGCTCAAATTACAGGAGAATTCTCAATATAAAAGGCTACTGGTTTGCTTTGGGTGGTCAAAGTACTATTCAACCTAGGACGACGAAATTATGTTAGTTTCTACTCAGACCAATCCGAGTATGTTATTGCAATCCAGCATTAAATCAAGAGCGCCTCGTGAGCCTACAAACAGCAGCTCCGAGGATGCGACCGTAAGACACGGTACAAAAGACTGGCAAGATCAAAAGAAATTACACTCCCAGGATGATCAAGCCCTGTCCAGGGAGGCAGAAGTCTAGATAGGATTTTTAACTCGTCCATGTAGTAGGAAGAACTGAACAGCTGTACGGTTCAGAGGAAGAAAAGACAAGAAAGCATAATAATGCGACAACTAATTAAGTGACTTAATCGGTTAGCAAGCAGCACGTCGCAGTATGAATCGATCATGAGGAACACAGCCACCAACGAGGAGGACCTCAACTAGCAAAAGCAGGCCACGCACTAATTAATGGCATAATAAACATTTCCAGCACATCCAATCCAGATCTACGCCATTGCACAACTAGCCAAATAAGATCAAGCTGTGCGTGTTCACCCGTACTCTTATCAGCAGATCTGTAATCTATGTTGGCGCAACACCGGTTCGTTCTAGGGGGTAGATAGAGAGAGGAGACCAGAGGGGTGTCTCACCGGCTGCGTGGCGGTGGCGGGCGCGGCCTCGTTCCCGGCAAGCACGTCGAAGGAGATCCCAGGACGGATCAGAGGCGGAGAAGAAGGGCTCCCTGTCGCCGCCGGCGCCATGAAATGAATCTGATGAGCACGCGCGGGCCGTCGAGCAGGGCAGCCGCGACGGTGTGGATCCTGGGCGCGCGGTGCGGTGCGGTGCTGCCTCACCACCACCCGCTGCCTCCATGGAACGCCAAAGATCAAAGCTTCTTCCCCCGCTCCTCTTTACAGCCCGAATCCTGCGGATGCGCTAGGGTTTGTGGGTGTGGCACGGATCGGCGGTTCCTCTCCATGGAATCAGAAGAGGAGGAGGAGGAGGAGGTGCGGGTGCGGCGCGGTGCTGCGTCACCACCACCTGCTGCCTCCATGGAACTAAAAGATCGGAGCTTTTTCCCTCCTCGTCCATACAGATCGAATTCTGCGCATGCGCTAGGGTTTGTGGCTGTGGGCGTGTGGCACGGATCGGCGGTTCCTCTCCATGGAATCAGCAGAGGAGGAGGAGGAGGAGGTGGTGGTGGTGGCGGCGGCAAAGAGGAGGGGAAATCACGATGTGGTTTGTGCTCCAAAATCACACCCAAATTTCGCAGGGTTTGGGTTGGGCCCAAAGTTTGCTGTCAGCAAGAAACGAAACTCTTTGGGCCGAAGTTTGCTTTATTATACTCACGAAAACTTTAGTTTGCACATAACACACCACGTGAGTGATGGATCAATTACTAACTATTTACTAACTATATTAAGGACACCGGAAATGCCGGCCTGAGAGCGCCCCGCTCTCACTGTAGTACTGCAGCTAACACTGTAGCTATCTACAGTACCACGGTGGGCCCCACCTGCCAGCCTCATGTTACATTAAAAAAACAAAAAACAAAGCGGTGCCGGTGCCACGCAAGAAACAAACCCACGCACGCAACTCACCCGCACCACACAACACCACACGCTTTTGCAAAAACGCCCCTCTAGAAAACGAAAATCGAACCCGCAGTCCACAATTCAACGTGCGGAGGGACCTTTTTGCGATTCCTCTAAAACGCAAGGACTTTTTTGTAAAACCGCCCCCACAATCCCCTCCCTCCCTTTCTCTCTCCCGCGACGCCGGACGTCGCCGCCGTCGCCGCGCTTTGCCGCCGCTCCGCGCCTCCTCGCTCAGATCGAAGGCCGTGGGGAGCTCCGCCGCCGCACCCTCTTCGTCCTCGCCGCCGAACGCGTGCCGGGACGGATGCGTCGCGCCGCAATCGTCGCCGCCGTGCCCGCGGGCCTCCACCGCGTGTGCACGCGCCGACGATGCTCCGGGGGTCATAATGTGGCGGCGCCGCCCCCTTCCGACACCCCGCGCAGAGGCGCGTCCAGCGCGCCTCGCCGCGCGTCCCGCAGGCGCTGCTCCGACGCCGGCGTCCGCGTCGCCGCCGCGGGAGCTCGCCCACGGTGGGCCGGGCTGGCACTGGGCCGGTTGTTTGGGTCGGCCTGCTTGCTAGCCCAATTATGAAAAATTATGTTTTTCAGAAAAGAAAAAAACGTTTGAGTACATAGAATATTTCCAGAAAATGCAGATTACCTTATAAATATGCACATTTCCAGAATTTAGTTATTGCACCACGGTACTCACAAAAAAATGACAAAAGAATACCTAACAAAAAAAAACTACTTATGCCATATGATGTCCATTCAAATTTCACAAAAATGCTAACCAAAAAAAAAATACCCACTTCATTTAAACACCAAATGTTTTATTAGAAGAATATTTTGAGAAAATGCAAATTCATTTGCTCTAATTATGTCTTCCTTCTAAATTGAATTAAATGTTAATATAAATCACTAAAGACTTCAATAACCTCCACAATATATATAAAAAAAACTCAACAAAAAATACTATCTATTCATACCAAAACTCACCAAAAAATGTTGTCTATTCATACCAAAATAAAACATATTCGAACACTTCAATTTGGCTACCATTTTGCTAAACAACAAAACAAAAAAATACTATACAACAACAAAAAAAAAAGACCAAGGGCGTGGCGTGACACCACCAAACATATTTTTTCTAATTTCAATTAAATAATGACGGTAAAAATACAAAAATGATGTTTTTTCACATATAGCAAAATACAATTATTTTTTTCACACTACAAACTGCCCAATATTTCAACCTCATAAGAACAAACTTTCCCCATTTGTGGATTCAAAATCAAAAATTATTTTTTCTAATTTCAACTAAATAATGACGGCAAAAAAATACAAAAATAATTGAAAATTTGACACCACCAAACATATTCCACAAAATATATCAAAAAATACCCATGGAAAAAATGCTAACTATTCATAACAAATTAAAAACATGTTTAGACATTCAGAAACACTTCAATTTTAGCTAACATTTTGTCCAACACTTCAGTTTTGGCTATCAAAAAAAAAATCCTACACAATATACGAGGAAAAAAAACTAAAAAAAAAGCTATTCATTCCAAAATAAAAACATGTCCAAACACTCCAATTTTGGCTAACATTTTGCCAAAGAAAAAAAATGTATATATAAAAAAAAACACCAAGGAGTTTGCAACGTGATGGCCATGCACGCTCGTCACGTATTGTGTGCTTCCGGTTGTATATATATATTTGGAAAAACAGATTCCATCGCGGCGCAACGAGTCCGGGGGAGGCTGGACTACACCTCGAGCGACCAAGGTATGGCGAAGGCATAGCACCTACGGAGCCCAGACCACGCCACATGCATCATCCGCGTGTGTGTTGCAGTCTCGCCCAATACAAGTCGTGCATATTCGACCGCAAACCAATAAGCCGACACGCCACATCGAGATATAGAAACCTCGAGCCGAGCTAGATGCTAGACTCCAGGAGATCCGATGAGAACCTCACCAAACCCAAGGCAATAATACCTACCCAATAAACCCAGGGGGAGTATATATGGAGAACACCGACGAGCATCTCTCCCACGATACGATGAGAAAAAAGGCACCTAACATCTGAGGCTACGCGACGACACCACTCTACTGACTTCGATGCCGAAAGTTGACGACACACGGACCGAGACTATGCATGAATCCGGCCGAGTGGTGATACGGTCGTGTTGTCGGCCCGTTAGTGGTGATAAAACCCCAAGTCGAAAAAGGTTGTACACTTTCTAGATTAACTTCTCAAAAGCTTGCCAACACGGGCGTCAGGGATGGCGGGTGCACGATGAAGATGCTATCGGACGTCATGTTCTCGGCATTATCGCCGACCATGAACACGGGCGTAAAAAATGGTAGCTGTGAAGACCTTGCGATGGCATCGGTTGTTACTTTATCATCAACGGCCACTTTTGCTCTTTATCTTTTTTCTTTATACTATATCATAAGCTCGCTCCTCCCGGTTTTCCCGGGTTAGATTTTTTTTCTTTCTTCCCCTAAGATCCTCGATCACACGCACGCATGCACGTACGAGACAAAATAAATAAGAAAGCGGCCTAGGGTTGCCCATGCATGTATTAATTGTAATATTTCTTTTTTGATAAATATTTTGCACTCGTAGTATGTCTTGCCGCTTGTTTTGTTTTAGTAGAACGTCATCACGGCTATCGGGAATGTATTTCAGAATCAGGAAATGTGCTGACAACAATCATGCCAGGCAACGGCGGAATCATCGACCAGTTGGTCGTCGTTACTGAACAAATTCATGATGGGAACAGAATGATCGCCACCCCTCAAGTTTCTGCTACGTGGTCCGCACTAGACTTAATTTACCCTATGAAAACAGTAATTCTACTGATTTTTATACAGGCGAAAAAAAAGGTCTGAAGATGCGGTCGACCGACCAGGCCATTCACATGCCTATATAGTGCCACGCCTTCTCTTCCACTCAGAGAATGGACCCAGTGGCCTCGCAACTTGGAACCCTTTGGGTGCAGGCATCGTCGAATGCGAAACGAAAATGAACAGTCGCCCTGATCTCTCGGTCGGTGCTGCATACTGTATCACGTTCGATCCACAAAGCCCTCAAGGAACCAAGGACATGCCGGTTCCGATCATGTTGATATTCTGCAGGCTGGTAACAGGAGAGACTTGCTCTGCAGGTGAACACCTGGACGATCATGTCGCATCAAACCAGTTAGTGCCAGATACACAAGAACGATCACACCAAATGGCGCCGAGTTGTAGTAGGGAAATCAGAAAAAAGAGGAGGTAATCATCTGCTGACCTTTGAAATTTGATCCAGGACCCCAGGCTCCTTCAACATATCATACTGTTATTTTCTTCATTTACCGTTAATTGTTGCATTCAAGAGATATGTCCTGAATGCCAACTGTAAAATTCACTGCGGGGCTGTTAATTTTCTGCGGAATTCCAAGCAACAAACTTGGGTCACAAAATGATTGACAAGGAACAGGGAACTCGTGGATGTACTCATTACCTTACAGCGAAGGACAAATGCCAGTGAAACCTAAGCTTGTATCATATGCAATTACAATCTCTGCACAAGACTTTCGGTACTGTCCCAGCAAAAACCTGGGTGGTAGGATAGGCTAAGCAAAACAGCGAACAAATAATAATAACCGTTGCTTCGGAAACGCTCAGTATCACTACTGGGACTGAAATTGTTCTGTGGATATCAAAAATGAACTGGGTCAGAATATGAACAAAAGCAGAAGGAAACTCAATGCTCAAATTATGCAGTCACGGATCTCCTGGTGAGCTTAAGCACATCGAAATCAGTCGATACACATACCCAGACCGGAGTTTAAAGTGATTTTCAGCCCTAGTATCATTATAGAGGTGTTGACTGAAAGTTGTCTTTCCAATACCCCCTGGACCAACTATAGGAAGAACAGCAACCGTCTGTTGGTCGCAGGTGATGATACGTTTGACAGTTTCATCAAAGTGTCTCTCCTACCGCATACATATCATGTATAATTGTGGATCCAATCTGGGCCTATGTAGGGCGACTGCCATGGTGTTGCTTCGAATATTGGCGAGCAAACCGGAGACAGAATCACATTGGGTCTGCATGTGCTGTAACCGGGACATGGTCACCGGTGGAAAATGCAACTTATCACTACTTTGAATTTCGGCGCTGCGGCACGCCGCGCCCTGGGTGGGAATTTCTGTGAATATAGCCTGTGTTTTTTGTTTTAGTCACATAAATTTTGTAAGTAGAAGTGGTGGCTTTGTTTGTATAATGCATTTATCTTTGCAGGCATTGTGGCTTATAGGGAAGTAGCAAAGTTTTTTTTTAAAATACCGCTATTAGCTAAATTGAGGGATGCTCACATTTACCATTGCAAACATTGTGGCTTACAATGAAGACTATTTGTAAAAAAATAATAATACTGCCATTAGCTGAACTGCGAGACGCTTATACATAGCAAGAGAGGTATATATATAATCCATTTACAAACCATCAAAAATAAGAACTGGGTGCTAGTCTGATTAATATAGTGTCAAGATTAACATCATAGAGGTACTGGTCGGTATGAAGATGATGGGAAGATCAACATCATAAGTAATCAGATAGGATCCATGCTTGGCTAACAAAAGCTTTAGACTGAAATGTGTTGGAATGAACTGAATTAGAAGCCGTATGAAATCTGTATAAAAGATGCACCGATGAAATTGAACAACTCTTACTGTTACTTGTAGAGGTTGTCGTTGTTGGCGGATAAAAAGATTGTGATTAGGCGACGGTGGTGCTTCCAGGGTCGGCTGCTGCTGATGCCGCGGCGAAAGGGCTGGCAACCATGGTTAGTTGCGCATCAAGACACTAAAAAAGGACCCTACGGCTTCAGTGCAACCAAGAAAAGAGACCAAGCTCTATTTCTCCGAGAATTAGTGTTGCTTCTTCTGAAGTTCAGTACCTAGGATTAAATAAACAGTTTTTAATAATATATTAGTAGTATGTCAGCTAGTATTGCTTGGAGATAGTCAGATCAGTACCTATCCCACAGGTAAAGCTAAAATACCACTGAGATGATTCTTTCCATTTAAAATATTTTGCATTTGTGATAGTTCATACCTTAAACATACAGTTCTGTCCAAATTTGCTCAACACTCTATACTATTAAATTGCGAATAATTCAAAATTGCTGAAATCTCAGTGGTTCCGAGAACATCGACATTGGTCGGCGACTTGGTCAGCTCGGTTCTCGGGAAGGAAATCCACACCATAGGTAACATACGAGAAACTACGCATAATCGCAAAAACGGAATCTAAAAATACAAGAAACCTCTTTGCGATCAGATATGTATCATACCTCCGCGATCTATGACGAGAGCCTGCGTGATGGAGGCTCGTTGCAGATCAGTTGGTGGAGCATGTTGTGCTGATAACGTGTTGCACAACCTTTGCCGGCAAGTCCGGTCCAAGGCCGTGCAGCGAGAACGGGGTCGAAGCAGTCGCACACGTGGAGCAATCACAGATGCGTAAAGTAAAGGAGACACACATATATAGGGTGGAGCTGCTCTTTATTATTATCAATTGTATCCTCTCTCTATACATTACAGGGGTATATATAGGCCGAGAAGGTAGGTGGATGTGGGGCCAATAGAGGGAAAACCCTAGCCCCAAGAAAGGGCTTTTCTTGAGATCTGTGGACAGAACAATCTCAATACGGTGACATTCCGTGTGTTAAATTAACTCAAGATAGAGGGCTTCAGAGAAATTAATTCACTTTGCGCATCCTGCTATTATTGTGTACTCTACAGGAATGTATTCTGTCCTTTATTCATCGTGTGAAGCATACACGCAACGAGATTTCATACCATTCCAACAGTTGGACGGCCTGAAGAAGGGAGTAGTTTGTCTGCAGGTTTCATACCATTTCAATCTCAATACGTCAGGATTGTTTCGTGGTTGTGACTGTAGACTTGCCGTCGTCCAATCCCTTGTTATTATCAGCAGGAAATGGATGCCACAATGACAACTCCTCTTCGTGGATACGATACACTACCAAGTGACAGCAGCAGCGATTTCAGTCTCAGGCCAACAGAGTTCGAATATGTCATCCCAGCCACAGCAGTAATGACCACAATCATCCAGAGTAATTTTTTCTGCTATTAATTTCAATGAGGAGAAGAGCACTTGTGGATAACGATCACAGCACATCCACAGATAACAGCTGAGAGAGAAGGATACAAAAAGTCTAGTCTAGTTGGTTCTTGGGGTTGAAACTCTTTTTCCTAAAGAGAATAGCTACCAAGCACAACCACGCATAGAATGCAATATAAGGCGTAATCTACTTGAAATGATATCCGGGAAGCTGAAATTCCCTAGATTAGGTCTTCAAAAGCATCCTGCTACAATAGAAACTTGGCTAGACCAAGGGCACGCCCAATAACTTTTTCTCAAATAGCACAAAGCACTGTGGGCTAGATTGATGCGACACGACAAACTCAGTGACAGTTGACAACTGCAGCAGCCCTTTCTTCACCTGGAGAAAACGAAATCATCAATCTGTTAGTAACCTGATACAGATATATACACAATCTAATAGTAATATATGTGCAACACAATGTATGAACGAGATGTGTATACAAACTAGTGGCCAACTCCGCAAAATAAGGAAGAGCTCTGTAACATATATCATCTTCTCAGCTTCATCTAACAGAAATACTTTTGACACTGTAATTTGTTGGGGGTGGCGAGCTTAATGTTGTGATCAATCAATACCATATTCGACATCTGATCTTGATATCATTTACAATCCAGGAAGTAGTTATTTTCCTTTGGTATCACCATCATTTTAGTTGTTGTTTGTGTTATTCACAAGCGTGAATCCATTAGAGCAGACTGGACAGCAATTTGTGGGTACATGCTCCCACATTGAAAGCTGGCTATTGTCCATAGAAAAAGAATCAGAGTCGAAAATTCACAAGCAATATTCAGAAGAACTTACCAGCTGAACCATTTCAGCACATTAGCCAATCAAACTCGGCAAGCATCCTATGTATCATGCACCACTTCAGCTCCGTTGGATCCACCATTCATGGCTGTTCCTAGAAACATAAGGTCGGGAAATTACTAACTGGTTAAGGGGAGAAGAATGGATAAGAGAACGCAACATTTAGTCAGTTACATAGATGAGCTGACAATATATATGGAGAAAAAAACTCATTTTTCATACCAGCTTTGGATACTAATAATGCTCAACAAAATCTCAGATATATTTTGACATGCAAGGCATATTCAGGAAAACAGTTTAATTAAATAGCTACCTCATAATGAATGATTTAGCAGATAGAATACAGTCTAGAACTCTCATGCAAACTCATGCCTCATCATGTCGAGCAGACAAAATTAAAACATGCCCAAGCTATTAAACTATAGCAAAAGAAGTGCATATATATTATGTTTGAAAGACATGGAGCCTAATTAGAGACATGCAATGCATTTATTCTTTATGTGCTAAAAATGTACTAGTCACTTGCTTGCAGGCGGAGTCATTAACAAGTGACAAGAAGCAGAATTATTCATAGAGTTTGATTTCAACAGAAGTGTTGTTATGCGGTTAAGATAAATAACAAAATCAGATAAATATATTGGATAGCGGAATATAACCAGCTTTAAAGTTCCAAGTGTGTCAGCTGATTAACTCATTTAAATTTCATTGGTATAAAAAAAAAAGGGTGAAGACAGGAACAATAACATATATTGAATATGGCTATAAGTTCGTCTATCTAGCAAAGGGAGGATTGGTAAGTTAAAGTTGTTAGTGAACACTAAAGAATGACAATGAAGGTAGTCGAGCACTCATGTACAAAACATGACTAGAATAGGTTACTCCAACAATATAAGGAATAAGGGTGAGTCTTTTTCACCTGGTGTATAGAAACTTGTAAAAGGATGACATTCAGTGACGTAATTGTTTTCACAAAGTTTCCTGGACTGCATCGACTTCAGTTCAACCATGTAGACATTGTGGCGCACACTCAAAAATACAACATCAGTATCCTCAACATACCCCTTCAGCAATTCCCACCCTGTCGCAGTCTCAGAAGGGAGACCGAGAATTGTACGCATTTCAATGGTCTTCCAAGGCACCCATGTATCATCACATTTGGAAGTGAGGAAAAGAAAATACAGCAAAGCCTAGGGCGTCATCGTCAGCCAGGATGATCCGATGTTTTCCACCGACGTAATCCCTTGTAACAGGAGGGCCCGTGGTCACTGCTAGGCTTTGTCTATCCACATCAAACTCAAGAATTTTATCTGTCTCAGACAACCAATAAAGTGCATTACCAACCAGGGTTGCAGGACCTTCGGCAACACGACCAATCTGATATGGAGCCTCCGTAGAAATGAGGTTGCCCTGTATGCCAGTGTCTGAGGAGTAAACACAGACTGTGGGTCGATTATCGCCTCTGTACATGCTCGTCAAGACCACCTTGAAGGGGGCGGAGTGGCAGCCGCCATGGTCGACCGCTGCACAGAGAACCGCCCCATTGACTTCGCCCCTCTTGAACTCTTGTGGTACGACCACTCGGTGCTGCTCCCTCGTGATGGGGTCGCACACAACGACCTCACCATAACGGTCATGGACAAGGACGTGACCGTAGCGGCAATCGAGCACATCGTAATCGTCGCTGCTGCATCGTCCAAGGGAGAAACGCACAGGAGGGATGCGGTCGGGAGGGTCAAGGACGGGGATGAACACGATCCCGTAGTTGGTTTCCTGGAAGACCCCGAGAAGTGGCGGATTCCGGTGGTGGTTGCGGAAGCTGCAGAGGAAGCTGGGGTTGGTGACGAGGCGCCGCCAGCGCCTGCAGACGGCGGAGGCGCGCGGGAGGGCGGAGGGCTGCGGCGGGAGACGGATGAGGATCTCCCCGAGCATGTCGTCCGGCAGGGACAAAGCCGCCGTTGGCGAGGTGCTGCGGCTGCGACGACGGGGTCGGCGGATCACTCCAGCGACATCCTCACTCCCGTTGATCTGGGGATTGAGGCGCGGGCTGCTCACTCCTGCTCCCTCCTCACTCGCGTGGGTTTGGGGGTGGAGGCGCGGGCTGCGGCGGGGTGCCATTCCGGCGCTGTCCTCACTGGCGTGGATTTGGGGATTTAGGCACGGCCTGCGGCGGCGACCTCCTCACTCGGCGCCGGCAAGCCAAGACCTAGCTCCAGGATATGGATGGCACCCGCCGGGTTCGGGGCCGGGTTTGACCCCCCCATACCCGCACCCGACCCTCCTCCCCGCCCCCGCGACCCGCCCCCATACCCGCCGCCGGGTCCAAAACTCCACCAAACCCGCGACCCGCCGGGTTTGCCGGACCCGACGGGTACCCGCCAGACAGCAACGGTCGTCGGCGGCGTTGAAGAGAGCTGCAGCATGCGGCGCCGGCTGCTGCTGCTCCTGCTCTATGTTGCCCCCCTTCTCCACATCCTCCTCCTTGCGGTGTTTCTTGAATTCCTTGCGGCTAGGACGCAGCTCCGGCTTGCCTGGGCCCTTCCCCTTCTTCCTATCGCCGTGCGGCGGCGCCATGGAGGGAGACGGGGCCGGCCGGCTTCCTGTTGGGACGGGAACCTGCAGAAGACGGCTACGTATTAGTGCGGCCGGGGTGTAGAAGAGATGTAGTGCAGGGGAATTGGAGAAGGAGCACGTACCTGACGGCGGCCGCGGTGCAGGAGCAGACGAAGTCGAGGTGGACGGCGGCCGGGGTGTAGGAGCTCGGATCTGGAGCGTCGATGCCTCCTCTCCACTCTCCAGGCGGTGGCCGTCGACCATGGCTGCCTCCCGCATAGTCTCCATCCGTGGCCGCCTCCCATCACTCTCCAGCTCCCGCTCCCTCCGTGGAACTCGCGGCGAGCGGCCTGGCATCCATGGAGAAGGTGCGGGACATCGGGTGTCCTGTGGTTGGGATTTGGGAATTGGAGAGAGGAAGAGGAGAGATAGACGCCACGGGAGGAGAGAGGGATTGGGGAGGCTGTCTGGTTGACCACCGATTGGGATTAGTGGTGGAGGTGAGGACAAAATGAGGTGTAGGGTTTGCCACTAGACAATGACATGTGGGGTCTAGGTGCAATAGTCGGGTCTGCGGGTTTGCGGGTGCGGGTTTGGCGCCCCCATACCCGCCTCCGCTAGACCCGATGGGTCTGAGTTTTTACCAATAAGCAGCCCCGTGGGTTTTTTTCTCAACCAGACCCACCCCATTTAAAGCGGGTACCCGTCGGGTTTGCGGGTTTCGGATACCCATTGCCATCCATACTCCAGGACACACGCACGCACGCACGCACGGGAGAGAGTGGGCCGGTATTGGGCCGGTTTTCAGTTTGGACTAACAAAAAAAAAAACTAGGTTTTCAGTTTCGTCAGAAATTACGAGCATTCTCCAGTCTCTACTACTCCGTACATCTGTTATGTGCATTCAGAGAGACCCAGTCGAGATTCTCTGAATTTCTCTAGGAGCATTTTGGACCTATGTAAAGATATGTTGCCTATATCCACGAACTAAAATTGTAAAATAGGTCAAAGTGGGTCCTGGGCATCTGGTCTTCTTTGCTTTGCTTTGTCAATCGTCCTGACGGTCTTGGAGCTACTCCACTTGGGGGAGTAACTGCGATGGCCTCTTCGATTCTCAGTAACGGAGAAAACGAGGAGACCAGCGCCAATGGCGAGGGCAAAGAGAGGAGTTGGGCGTCCTCGGCCTCGGGAGTCCACTCCACGGGGCTTGACTTCTTGAGCAGCCTGAAGAACGGCAAGGCCCGCTCCCCAAGCCTTGAGATGAAGCGCCCGAGTGCGGTGATGCACCCGTTGAGGCGCTGTACGTCCTTGACCCGCCGGGCGCCTCCATGCGCTCGATTGCCTTGATTTTGTCCGGATTCGCCTCGATCCCTCGGTGAGAGACCAGGAAACCCAACAGCTTTCCGTATGGGACCCCGAACACGCACTTGTCGGAGTTGGCCACCCAGGTTGGGTGGCGAACCGACCGGACGATGCCGGCTTCTATCAGCTTATCAACTTCGGCGATGATGAATTCCAGGTTTTCCTTGCTTTGGTTCCGGAGAACCCGCTTCACGGGGCGAGCTCCCAGACTGACCGCCAGTTTGTGCTCGACCACCTCCCTTGGAACACCGGGCAAACCTGACGCCTCCCACGCGAAGACACGAAGACATCAGAGTTTTCCCGAAGGAAGGAGACGAGCGCGCTTTCCTATTTGTCGGTGAGGCGGGCACTGATAGTGATGGAGCGAACTCCGTCACTGGTCAGCGCCACCTTCTTGGTCAGCTGAGGATCGCCATGGAATGGCGCCTTCTTGGAGGGAGTAGATGTGGAGCCCCCAGGGTGCCCTTCGCCCCTGGAGAGCGCCCCAACATCATCCTTCTATACGCCTTGAGGGACATCCGCCATGATCGCTACCGTTTGGTTCAGTTGGTGAATGCAGTAGATAGCGTCGTCGATGCCGGCCTTGACCTTGATCACACCCCACGGCGCCGGGATCTTCAGCATGTTGTAGGCGAAATGGGAGACGGCCATGAATTTGGCCAGAGCAGGCCGGCCAGTATGCCGTTGTACGAGAGTGGAGTGTCTGCGATGTCGAAGACGATTTCCTCGGTGGGGAAGTTCTTGGAGTCGCCGAAAGTGATCGGAAGCGTGATCTTCCCGAGGGGTCGAGTGACACTTCCATTCACGCCTTAGAACACTCCGGTGTCTTGCAGGCAAGAAAGAGGAATCCCGACAGTGCTGGCGGGATGGTCTTCTGGGTCGAAGGTGATGACTTGATTGGACCAGTCCAGGGTCTTGGGCAGAACAGAAGCAACCGCATTCAGCTCCCGAACAAGTCTCTTGCAGGCACCATTGGAGGGAGGCAGAGAAGACCCTCTGTGGATGCATCCGACAACTCCGGTGACTTCTTGATATTTCCCGCCGTTGCCTCCTTGGGGTGCCGGATGAGCTTCCCCGTTGGGGATTTAGGCACGGCCTGCGGCGGCGGGCCATTATGGCGACCTCCTCACTCGGCGCCGGCAAGCCAAGACCTAGCTCCAGGACACACGCACGCATGCACGCACGGGAGAGAGTGGGCCGGTATTGGGCCGGTTTTCAGTTTGGACTAACAAAAAAAAAACTAGGTTTTCAGTTTCGTCAGAAATTACGAGCATTCTCCGGTCTCTTCTACTCCGTACATCTGTTATGTGCATTCAGAGAGACCCAGTCGAGATTCTCTGAATTTCTCTAGGAGCATTTTGGACTTATGTAAAGATATGTTGCCTATATCCACGAACTAAAATTGTAAAATAGGTCAAAGTGGGTCCCGGGCATCTGGTCTTTTTTGCTTTGCTTCGTCAATCGTCCTGACGGTCTTGGAGCTACTCCACTTGGGGGAGTAACTGTGATGGCCTCTTTGATTCTCAGCAACGGAGAAAACGAGAAGACCCTTGACAGAGGCGCCGCCGAGGCTATAAAAGCGGGGTGCGCCTCTTGCACCTTCGTCCATCTTCTTCCTCATCCTAGCTCCAGACCTCCCCACAGGCCGCCAGCGCCTATGGCGAGGGCGAAGAGAGGAGTTGGGCGTCCTCGGCCTCGGGAGTCCACTCCACGGGGCCTGACTTCTTAAGCAGCCTGAAGAACAGTAAGGCCCGCTCCCCAAGCCTTGAGATGAAGTGCCCGAGTGCGGTGATGCACCCGTTGAGGCGATGTACGTCCTTGACCCGCCGGGCGCCCCCATGCGCTCGATTGCCTTGATTTTGTCCGGATTCGCCTCGATCCCTCGGTGAGAGACCAGGAAACCCAACAGCTTGCTGTATGGGACCCCGAACACGCACTTGTCGGAGTTGGCCACCCAGGTTGGGTGGGGAACCGACCGGACGATGCCGGCTTCTATCAGCTTATCAACTTCGGCGATGATGAATTCCAGGTTTTCCTTGCTTTGGTTCCGGAGAACCCGCTTCACGGGGCGAGCTCCCAGACTGACCGCCAGTTTGTGCTCGACCACCTCCCTTGGAACACCGGGCAAACCTGACGCCTCCCACGCGAAGACACGAAGACATCAGAGTTTTCCCGAAGGAAGGAGACGAGCGCGCTTTCCTATTTGTCGGTGAGGCGGGCACTGATAGCTAGTGATGGAGCGAACTCCATCACTGGTCAGCGCCACCTTCTTGGTCAGCTGAGGATCACCATGGAATGGCGCCTTCTTGGAGGGAGTAGATGTGGAGCCCCCAGGGTGCCCTTCGCCCCTGGAGAGCGCCCCAACATCATCCTTCTATACGCCTTGAGGGACATCCGCCATGATCGCCACCGTTTGGTTCATTTGGTGAACGCAGTAGATAGCATCGTCGATGCCGGTCTTGACCTTGATCACAACCCACGGCGCCGGGATCTTCAGCATGTTGTAGGAAAAATGGGAGACGGCCATGAATTTGGCCAGAGCAGGCCGGCCCAGTATGCCGTTGTACGGGAGTGGAGTGTCTGCGATGTCGAAGACGATTTCCTCGGTGCGGAAGTTCTTGGAGTCGCCGAAAGTGACCGGAAGCCTGATCTTCCCGAGGGGTCGAGTGACACTTCCATTCACTCCTTAGAACACTCCGATGTCTTGCAGGCGAGAAAGAGGAATCCCGGCAGTGCTGGCGGGATGGTCTTCTAGGTCGAAGGTGATGACTTGATTGGACCAGTCCAGGGGCTTGGGCGGAACAGAAGCAACCGCATTCAGCTCCCGGACAAGTCTCTTGCAGGCACCATTGGAGGGAGGCAGAGAAGACCCTCTGTGGATGCATCCGACAACTCCAGTGACTTCTTGATATTTCCCGCTGTTGCCTCCTTCGGGAGCCGGAGCTTCCCCGTTGCCGTCATGGGCGGCCTCTGGATTGTTATGCCCGCGACCGCCTTGGCCACCATGTCCTCCTCCTCGGCCTCCGTGGCCACCACCGCGACCCCACCCACGGCCACCTCCGCCTTGGCGACCCGTGGGACAGTCATGAGCGATGTGCCCGGCAATGCCGCAGTTGTAGCAGCCGTCCGGACTGACCCCGTCAGCTCGGCGCTGCTCCCGGATGGTGAGATTCTTGAGCATGCGGCAGTCCTTGAGCAGGTGGTTGCCTTCTGGATGAATGTGACACCAGGGGTCACCTTCACCTTCTTCCTCGGAAGTCCATGCAGGCTTGGCTTTCTTTGGAAGAGGCTCGGTGACGAAGATCCGCTTATCGGGTCCAGAGTCCCGCTTCTTGTTCTTGGCGGGAGTGACCTTGTCCTCGGGTTCATCCTCCCCGGGGAACTTGACTCTTTCTTCAGCTCGGGCGCACCGATCTGCAAGCTCCCAGAGCTTACGGGCAGACTCGACGCGATGGATGCTCAGCTTCTCGGGCATCTTGGGGTTGTGGACGTTGGCGTGGAAGGACTGGATCACCAACTCCCCCTTGATGCATGGTACGGTGTTCATCTTCTGGGTGAAGCGCTCGATGAACTTGCGAAGAGTTTCACCCAGAAGCTGCTTGAAGTCGTGGAGGTCGTTGGGAGCCCCCGGGCGCTCGTACCCGCCTTGGAAAGCCCCCAGAAACTGTTCCTTTAGTGCCCGCCAGGAACGGATGGAGCACTTGGGAAGGTTGAGAAGCCATGTCTGGGCATCTCCCTTCAGGGCCAATGGGAACCAGTTGGCCATCATGACCTCGTCGGCCCCGGCGACCAGCGTAGCAAGGGAGTAGATCTGCAGAAAGTCCCGAGGGTTCGTGGTGCCATCGTAGTGGAGAACGTAGATCTTGAACTTCTTGGGCCAGTTGAAGTGACGGAACTCAGGGATGAGGGCGAGGCAGCCCTCGGCGAGGTCGATGTCCCGATCTTCCCGGCGATGACGTTCACGGCGACGCTCAATGCGAGTGCGCATATCCTCGTTCTGATGGCTGTTGAGCTTGTCATGAAGATCTGGGTTGCGTGAAGTAGACGACCCAACAGAGATGGCCTTGCCGCGGTCGCGCACTAGTACAGAACGACACATCGGATACCCCTCTATGGAAACGGCAGGCGTTAGGCGACGGAGAATCGCGCTTTCCGCGCGGCCAGTGCGTACAAACCTGACCTGGGCCGTGGCTGGCCCGTCAACATAGGTAACGGAGAAAGTATTAACTCCGCTACCCATAGTATTGGCAACGGTCTTAATTCAGGCTCCGTTTCCGATATGTGCCTCTATAGCAACGGAGACTTTTGGGTGTCCGTTTCCAATGTGGACACGTTCCATCTTCTTGGAATTCGAAGCGAGGCGAGTAAATGCCATGGCGTAGTGGCACCGCCCACTACTCCTTGAAAACCCCAATCCTTGCTAGCTCAAGACGCCACCGAATCTGCTCTCTCTCTCTCGCTCGCTCGCTCCCTCCTACTGATTAGCAAAGATGCCTCGCAGCAACGACACACAGGAGCACACTGAGTCGCCGCGGGACAGTCCCCCTGTCAGCGGCGAGTCCGTTGAAGGATCGACGCCGGAGACGAGCGACAACGAATACGCCAACTTCCATGATCCCACCTTGATGTTGGGCCCGCCGAAGGTTGATTCTGATGACGAGTCAACCGAAGAGGAGAAGGAGGAGGAGTAGGAGGAGGACGATGAGGAGGACGAGGCGGAGGCGCCGGTCCCGAAGAAGGGAGCCCCGACGATGGAGAAGAAAGCCGCCGCCATCGCCTCTGATATGCTGCCGCCGCCACCGCCACCACCTCCAATGGCCCCCAATAAGCGAGGTCGTGAGAAGGACGAGGATTGCGTGGAAGCAGGGCGCAAGAAAAACAAGAAGTAGCTAGTAGTAGTTCTATAAGTTCTCCAACTGTAATTTACTTTATTATTATTGTTAATATGTACTGCGTATGTAATGTAGTAATCACTAATATTAATATAAGTATCCTATAAGTGGTTTTCTACATATAGTAGAGATTAGGAAAATATTATTCTAGAGAGTAGAAGAAATTCCACAGAGTGGGCGCGTCGGTCCCACACCTCAGTGGAAGAAACACAAAGGAAACGGTCCTTCTAAAGAACCGTTTCCTATGTTTCACCTATATATACGGGCGTACAGAGCAAAACCTAACACTCGTTTCCTCACTCTGTCCCGGTATGCTAGATCTGTTCGTGGCGGTGCCTCCTGGCATTGCGGCCATCGCCGGCGCCGTGGCGGCACAGTCTCCGCCCAGACGACGGCTATCACGGCGAGGTCTTCACCATCTCCCCCGACACGGCGAGATCTTCGCCATGTCCCCCGACACGGCGAGGTGTTCGCCATGTCCTCGACACGGCGAGGTCTTCGCCATCTCACCCGACACGGCGAGGTCATCGCTCTGTCCGCTTCCTCTGCCTCCACCACTTCCGGATCTGCTAGATCAATCCAACGACAACGTGAAGAAGGTATCAGATCCACATCCGGTAGTTCTATCTAGATCATTTCTTGATGTAGTTAACTTGCCTATTGTGCACTTGCAACTAGTTGTAGTTTAGCTTACTTGTTGATAGTAGTTCAGTTCACATCCGGTAGTTCTATCTAGATAATTTCTTGATGTAGTTAACTTGCCTATTGTGCACTTGCAACTAGTTGTAGTTTAGCTAACTTGTTGAAAGTATTTCAGTTCACATCCGGTAGTTCTATCTAGATCATTTCACTAGTAGAAAAAGGGGCAACAACACCGGTTGTATTGGGCCTTTAGTACCGGTTGTGCAAGCGGTACTAAAAGGTCGGCACTAAAGCGGTACCCCTTTAGTACCGGTTTTATATACAACCGTTACTAAAGGCCCACCACGTGGGCGAACCTGCACGCGCGCAGGCGGAGGACCGTACTAAAGGTCCCATGATTTTTTTAATTTTATTTTTAGTTTTATTCTTATTTCTTATTTATATTCTTAATTATTTTTATTTCTATTCCTAATTCTACTCTGAAATTTCTCACTTAGCCACACACTTAAACTAATTATACACTTAATCTCAGGTCAAAGTACTTACCCTAGTCAAACTTACCAGTCGGTCACCCATCCTCCAGCCTGAGCACGCTTAACTTTTGAGTTCCTTCCAACCTAGCTTCCAAATGAGAAATTAGAACTTACTGATATTAGTAACCTATTAATCATATTATCCCCTCGGTTATGATGTTACACTTTTCATTGTTTAAATTTTAAAAATTTGTTTAAGTAAAGTAACAATGATTATGTAATAATATATTTCGAATAAATAACAATAAAATGAATTTTACTTTATTTTTTCCTTTTTACATTTAATATGGAATAATTCATATATTTAAATCCGTAAATCAAAATTTGACAAATAAATACCTAAATCGATTAGAAAAATGAGAGGAATTCAAATATTTCATCCATATCATCTTTTGCATCACATTAACATTTGGATATAAAAACATATTTAGGTATTTCAAACATTTTAAATAAGTTCCTGCCGATTTCGCTAGAAGTGGGTCTCGGTTTCGGGCTAGGGTTAGACATAACTAATTCAAAAAAAAATCAAAAACTGGAAAACATTTACTAAAGGTTAGCCTTTAGTACCGGGTTTGTAAGACCAACCGGTACTAAAGGTCCTCGCCGTGGTGCCCCTGCTGGCACACGAACGCAACCGGTGCTAATGCGCCCTTTAGTACCAGTTTTTTGGACAACCGGTACTAAAGGGGGTGCACCGTTGCCCCCTTTTCTACTAGTGTTTCTTGATGTAGTTAACTTGCCTATTGTGCACTTGCAACTAGTTGTAGTTTCGCACTACTAGGAAAAGGGTTATAGGGAGGTTGGCATTCTGTGGCGCACCCTTAATTAGTGTGCCACAGAATTTATTCTGTGGCGCATGGAAGCCGATGCGCCACTGAAGTTTTTGACTTTCTGTGGCGCATCTTTTGTCCATGTGCCACAGAAAGACTGACTTCTGTGGCGCATCGCCCACCATGCGCCACAGAAAGAGGGACTTCTGTGGCGCATGGCCCATCATGCGCCACAGAATTTTGGTGGGTCCCACCTTCAATCATTGGGCCAGGGTCCATCTGGGATTTTTCTGTGGCGCACCACGGCTGGTGCGCAACAGAAACTCAGATTTCTGTGGCGCATGGTATGAGATGCGCCACAGAAAGATGACTTTCTGTGGCGCACCAGCCGCGGTGCGCCACAGAATATCAGCTTTCTGTGGCGCATCACGTTCCATGCGCCACAGAATGTTGGCGTCCAGAACTACAAAAAGGTGGTAGACAACCTTTCTCCATGTGACCCCTTCTTCTTCCTCCCATCTTACCCGAGCTCCTTCTCTCTCCCATGCCATTTTGACCATCCTATTCTCCATTATTTGTTATTAAACCTACCACAATTTGATATATAATTGGTGAGGGCTTGGGGAGAGTCTCCATATATATTCTCCTCCTCTCTTTTTGTCCACTATTTTCTCTCCATCACCACACACTCTCTCTCATCGATCATGGTCACGTCTCGGCAACGGATCTAGATCTACAAGGTGGGTATTGGTGTATGGATGTTTGTTGAAGGCATGAGAAACTTGTCGGCGGGCGATTTACACGTATATGCATGAAACTTGTGTGTGTGGTTTGATTGAATCTTTGCATGTTGTAGCTTGCGCCGGCGTGGTGCATGGATGTTTGCCGAAATGTTGATTCATTTCCATTTCGGTGAATTTTTGCACCACCCATATGTCCTACTTTTAGGGGAAGTCATGCCGAATTTTTCCGTCAAACATTTCCGACTTCCCGCATGAGAAGTTTGTATGTGTGTGAGCATGTTGCGATTACTTAATTCTAATTAATAACACATACTCTATATGTATACCGCGTAGGCGACCATGGTCATCAAGATGAGCTCCGGTCGAATCGACAACTACAAGGAAGAAGCGAAGGTGGAAATGAGACGGTGCAACGGGCGCCAGATACGATGTCCGTGTCGAAGTTGCAAACTTGTGAGATGGATCGACCCTGATTCCGGACAATTGGAGGAACACCTGCTCAGGCGCGGTTTCATGGAAGGCTTCAACCAAGCGCCGACAGCAAATGCTGCGCCTGAAGACGAGGGCGGGCAAGATGATCGTGACGACAGAGATGCCGACATACATGGTCATGATTGTGGTGGAGAAGACGTTAACACGCCGCAGAGCTCGCTAATGTCGGCCTTGATGGATTCTCATGTTCAAGAACTCCTCCTCAAGAACGCGAACACCGTTAGAGAGAAAGCCAAGCTGGCGCAAATGGAGATAGACGGGAATACTCCGTTGTATCCTGGATGTCGGCCATAGGATACGCGCTTGCAAGTAACGCTTGATGCTCTGGAGATGAAGTCGGAGAACAAATGGACCGATGCGAGCTTCAACAAGAACATGCAATTCTTCCACGAGCGTCTTCCCGAGGGGAACACATTGCCAACTAGTATCGAGGAGGCCAAGAAAGTCGTTTGCCCTCTAGACCTACCGCACGTTAAATACCACGCCTGCGTCAATGATTGCGCAATTTATCGAGGCAAGTACGCGGACCGAACCACATGTCCGGTGTGCGGCCAAGGACGGTACAAGAGCCGTGGGAAGAAAGTTCCTCAAAAAGTGGTATGGTATTTTTATATCACTCCCCGTCTGCAGCGGTACTTCGTGGACCCTAAGGAAGCAAAGCTCATGCAATGGCACGCGGAAAGGGAGAAGCCCGAAGAAGATCCGGAGAAGGGCAGGATCCTTACACACCCTTCAGACGCTAGCCAGTGGCAAGAGTTGGACGCCGTCGCCAATTTCGGAGGCGATGCAAGGAACGTCAGGCTCGGTATGAGCACCGATGGACTCAATCTGTTCGGTAACCAGAGTAGCACGCATAGCACCTGGCCCGTGTTTGTATGGCCTTACAACCTTTCCCCGTGGTTGTGCACGAAGCAAAGGTATATACACATGAGTATTCTCATTCAGGGGCCGAAACAAGCAGGTGTCCACATACATACGTATCTCGCGCTGTTGAAAGAGGAGTTAGCCACGTTGTGGGCGACGCCAGTCCGTACGTGGGATGCCTACACTGGAGATTATTTCCCCATGAGAGCCGCATTGCTCACGACGGTGCAGGACTATCCTGGTTGCGCATATGTATCTGGCCAGGTAGGCCACGGATTCTGCGCATGTGTCAGGTGCATGGATAGGACCCCGCATCTCCAGCTACCAAGGAATCCCGGGTCTTCGAAAACTGTGTACCTAGGGGCTTGAAGGTGGCTTCGCATGGATCACCCGTGGAGAAAACGCGGTGACCTGTTCAATGGTAAGGATGAGCTCGAAGGAGCCCCGAGCCCAAGGAGCGGCACAGAAATCGACGAGCTGTTGAGAAATTAGGAGGAGTGCCCCGCGCCGGGAAAGAAACGACCGAAGGTAGACCCGCTGCTGGGTGTATGGAAAGCGAGGTCTGTTTTCCACGACTTGCCGTACTGGAAGGTCCTCAAGACGCCACATAGCTTCGATATGATGCACATTACGAAGAATGTCACCGAGAGTCTGCTTGGCACTCTTTCCAACATGCCGGAAAAGACCAAGGATGGGACGAAAGCAGGATACGATCTGAAATGCCTTGGTGTCAGGAAAGATCTTCAGGCCCCCGATAGTGATGACGACGACGATGGTGATGATGATCAGACTGAAGGGACTCAAGGTCACCGCAAAAGGCTAAAGAGGAACACGGTGGTGCTTCCCGCTACGTGCTTCACTATGAGTCTGGAGGAGCTCGAGCAGTTTTACAGGTGTCTTGTAGGAGTCAAATTTCCTCATGGTTACGCGGGGAAGATAAGCAGATATATGGACGCAACGAAGAAGAGGTTTACCGGGATGAAGTCTCAGGATTGTCACGTGCTGATGACGCAGATACTTCCCGTTGCGATTCGAGGGATAATGGACGAGCATATCCGTGATACGCTGCTTGCTCTTTGCAACTTTTTTGACGTCATCAACAGGAAGACGATCGGCGTGAGGCAGCTCGACCGGCTACAGGAAGAGATCGTGCTGATACTATACGAGCTCGAGATTTACTTTCCGCCCTCATTCTTCGATATCTGCGTGCATCTCCTTCTGCATGTCGTTGATGACATCAGGTAGCTCGGGCCAACGTTCATGCACTACATGATGCCATTCGAAAGGATGAACGGTGTCATGAAAGGATACGTCCGCAACAGGTCCCATCCAGACGCAAGCATAGCCAAGGGCTTTCTAACCTACGAGTGCATCTCTTTCTGCCAGAATTATCTAAGCACCGAGAACCAGGATGTTGGTCTGCCCACGAGGAAACACTTCAGCAGGCTCAATGGATATGGTCACCGAGAGGGCAGTAGCACAACCTTTGTCAGCATGCAGGGTCAAAAGGACGACTTTGACAGGGCTCACCGGGTCGCGCTACAACACTTACAGTTGATCGAAACTTGGGTGGAACAGCACAAATGCTTACTCGAGCAACATTACATCAAACTGGGCCGACCGAGTAAGAAGTGAGACGTAACCAGAGCGCACAACTCTACCTTCACGCGTTGGTTCAAGCAAAAGCAACTGGAGCTAGCAAAGAAGAAAGCACCATCTACGGAAGATGAAAGACTCATATTCTCCTTATCACTGGGTCCCTCGCACAACGTAAAGACCTATCAGGCGTACGACATCAACGGCTACAGATTCTACACCGAGGAAAAGGACAACAAGTCAGAATATCAAAACTCAGGAGTAACTATGCTATCCTACGGCGATGAGGAGGCTACTATCAAGGAAAGATACTTCGGAAGGATTGAGGACATATGGGAGCTCAACTACTGTGGAGAGTTGGTGCCAATGTTCCGTGTAAGATGGGCCAAGGACGTCGTCAAAGAAGGCCGGTATTTCACCACCATGGTAATACCCGATGCCAAATCGAAGAACGCCTCAGCGAAAAATGAGCCATGGGTACTCGCTAGCCAAGTCGAGCAATGCTTTTTCATTACCGACCCGTCAAAGCCTAGCCGTGTTGTCGTGAGGAGGGGCAAGAGGAGCATCATCGGAATGGAAGGAGGCGCCACCGAGCAAGACTTGGACAACGAGCCAAAGATCGAGGAGGAATTCGACAAGTTCTTCGACATGCCTACTAGTAGTACACAAAGAAGGAAGACCTCCGTACCTACTAAAGGTTGTCCGTTCACGCG
Organism: Puccinellia tenuiflora; assembly: GCA_012064385.1. Classification (NCBI taxonomy): domain Eukaryota; kingdom Viridiplantae; phylum Streptophyta; class Magnoliopsida; order Poales; family Poaceae; genus Puccinellia; species Puccinellia tenuiflora. Next base: position 40,037 of record QRDG01000381.1, read on the forward strand.
AAGAAATCTCAAGGTCACCGGCCTAAAGTGTTCAACCGCGAAGAAGGGAAAGAAGAGAAGTTAGCTCGGAACCGAGACGAATTAGCGACTTTTTTGGTGTATTTAATTTGTATGTGTGTGTGTGTGAGAGAGACAATGCAATGCAAGCATATATATGTATGATCCTGAATATGTATGAGACATTGTGTGTGAGATCCAATGCAAGACCATATCTATTCATTAAATGAATTGACATAATGGTCTACTAACAATTGTGTGTAGTACGTGTTCTTTCTTTAAATTTAAACCAAAAAAATATTATTTTAAAAAAAAACTGAGACAGCCAGGATTTGAACCTGGCTGCCCCAGGTTTTGTGGGTGTGTGCAAACCATTGGGCTATCCTAATATGCTTGTCACATTACAGCTAGCAGGATTTTTAATTTTCTGGCACACACATTCTGTGGCGCATCCCACTGCCGATGCGCCACAGAATTCTCAGTATTCTGTGGCGCACCGCGTCAAGGGTGCGCCACAGAATTCTTTTGCCCACGCTTACATGTGGGCCCTCCTACGGGGCGCGGCCTCACACTCTCGCATTTGAACCGCCGGCCGCACCTTGCTCGCGCGCGCTCCTTGCGTCCTCGCCGCCGGCACCCCTCACCGCACCACCTCTGGCCGCCGCCCCAACTAGCCGCCGCCCCCTCCGCGCCCCCCTCGTCGCCAGCGACCTCCCCTTCCTCCCCACGACGACCTCCCCTGCGCCCCGCCCCCGCCGCCGCCCTCTCCGCGCGCGCGCTTGTGCGTCCTCGCCGCCGGCACCCCTCGCCGCACCATTTTGACCACCGGAACGGCGTCGTCTCCTCGTCACGCCGGCGACCTCCCCTCCCTCCCCTTCCCTGCCAAGGTGAGCTTCCCCACTCTTCCTCCTCCTTCCCCTCCCAAAACATGCACATAAGGTGTTTGCCTAAATTCCCCTCCCAAAACTGTTAGCTTAGCTCTCCCGATTAATAAAAAATTGTCAACAAATTAAACTTTAGTTTATTGGCAGAGAATGGTTTGTTGAGATAGGATTAATTAGGATGGTTTTGTGGGGTTTATAAGATGAATGATGCCATGGCTGCACACTAATTGGTTGATGCAATGCTTGATGCAATGTACATTAAAAAAAATGCATCTATCAAATTATTTAGGCAAAGTTGATGAAACTGCTAAGTCTGAAAAACCTGTGTAGATTAGCCACTTTTGCATGCAAATTCTGGTAAATCTGCTCCACCAAAATTTGTAAACTTCATATCATTAGAAAGAGCTAAACCTATAGATTCATAGGCATGAATTGTTTGTCCAAATTGAACAATATAGCAGACTAAATCATGTAGGCAAAGTTGCTATGTTTTATCTGTTTTCTGAAAAACCTGATGAAACTGCCAAGTCTGAAAAAACTGTGTAGATTAGCCCCCTTTCCATGCAAATTATGGTAAATCTGCTACACCAAAATTTGTAAACTTCATATCATCAGAAAGAGCTAAACCTATAGATTCATAGGAATGAATTGTTTGTCCAAATTAAACAATATAGCAGACTAAATCATGTAGGCAAAGATGCTATGTTTTATCTGTTTTCTGAAAAACCTGATGAAACTGCTAAGTCTGAAAAAACTGTGTAGATTAGCCCCCTTTGCATGCAAATTATGGTAAATCTGCTCCACCAAAATTTGTAAACTTCATATCATTAGAAAGAGCTAAACCTATAGATTCATAGGCATGAATTGTTTGTCCAAATTGAACAATATAGCAGACTAAATCATGTAGGCAAAGTTGCTATGTTTTATCTGTTTTCTGAAAAACCTGAAAACTGAAGAAAAGGTTCTGTTTTAAACTCTTAATAACATTTAACCTAGATTTATGTACTATGCAGTTTGAAGAGGAGAGACCTCGACGCTACCGCCGCCGGCAGCCCGCCGCCACCGGAGGAGCTCGTCGACAAGTGGTGAGAAATTATGGATGTGTTGTGAATGGTGTTGATGGATATATGTGTGTCCACGACCATCGTGTCGTTGTTGTTTGTGCTCCGACCATCGTGTCGTCGAGATGTTGATAGTATTTCAGAAATGCTTGTGCAGGTACCCCGTGAGGCCCTTAAGATTGCCGGAACGTCGATTAACTTCCGTTCCGGCAAATTCGGGTACTCCATATGTCCCTTTTTTAGCAAAGGTCATGCCGAAATTTTTCGTGAATTTTGGCATGACTTTGCTAAAAAAAAGGGACATATGGGGTATTGCGACTAATGCATGGGCCGGGGTATCTTAGTACTAAATTAAGTGATGTTTTTTTATATTTGTTGTACTAACTTTTGCCTCTTTTTCATGAAGTGCAAACATGTCGGCCGACGCGCCCGGCCCTTCTAAGCACATGAGCGTAGAAGAAGAAGCACGAGAAAAGAAAATGTCGTTCTGGGATGTGAACCCGGAGATGGGGGATGCGGAGGCCGCCGAACTGGCTCGTGACGGCGATGGTGACTTCCAATTAGAGATGGAGATGGAGGATGCGGAGGACACCGACGGAGATGGGGACGCAACCACCACCACCGATGGCGGCGACCACACGGATGTCGGGGGTGACGACCACACGGATGGCGGTGGTGGTAACCCGATCGCTAAGAAGCTTAAGAAGCAGAGGAAGGAGCGGACATCGCAAGCGGTCGGCACCGTCACCGACACGTTCACTAAGGTCTCCAAAAGTGGCCAACCCCAGGAGCCATGGGGCGTCGCAAAAGGGTACGGAATGCAACTTGGGTGCATCCTCCGGGAAACCGTGTCGATCAACACATATGACCTCAGGAGCGCGGAGAATGAGGCTTTGCGCACACAACTCCTCAAGAGGCTTCACGAACGATAAATTTTCCCGGACGATGGAAACAAAAAGGTGGACAGCTTCGCCATCATGAAGATGAACAATTGTTTGACCAGCTGGAGAGGCCGGGTGAAGGCGAAGATTGAAAAGGGTCTTAGCTGGGAAGAGATCAGTGCCAAAGAGCCTACATCGACATAGAAGAGTTCGAGGCATTGAAGTTGTCCTTGGCATCTCCGGAGGCTGAAAAATGGACCGAGTGGGGGAAGCAAATGCGGGCAATGAACTTAGGCAACCACCATTTGGGAAGCGGCGGTTACGCAGGAAAAAAACCTGTTTGGGACAAGGAGGATACCGAGGCTGCGAGACTTGGGAAAGAGAACCCTTGGCATAAAATCACGGACGAGCAAGTTAGGAACTTTGTTCGGTTCCGCTACTATCTGAAGCCGGGGACGGGGGAATTTGTTACCGACTACAAAGATGTGCTGGATTTCGAGAAAGTTCTGGTAAGGAACTTAATTACCGCGGTTATCTCAAAGTCCATTTTCGTTGATTTCTATACATGGGTTCACGTTTATTTGCTTTGTCCGCAGGAGGCTGAGTTGAAGGCTGAGGCTGTGGCCGGCCCGTCGTCCCAGGAGGCAGCCGGCCTGTGGGACACGACTTTCAACCGGGCGATGAACGTTTACAAGGGGAGGGACAAGTCAAAGCCTCCGACGTCAGCAGGCCGTGTGACCGGCTTTGGTACGTCGATGAAGTTCATCGAGTACTACAGCACAGACACCGACACGAAAAGGGAGAGGAGGAAGCCGGCTAAAGATAAAGCCGAGGTTCTCGAGCTAAGGAAGAAGCTGGAGACACTAGAGAAAGAAAAGGTGGACTCCAGCATGGTGGACAAGCTAGTGGCCGAGAAGCTGGACGAGAAGCTCCGGAGTTTCTTACCCCCTGGATTGTTGGAGGGATTAGCTGCTTGGCAAGCGGGAGGTCAACAGGGGCCGATACACTTGCCCAGCTTCGACGGCAGCACCTCCAGCAATAACGTGTCGCCGGTCCTGCTGCCCCCTGTCGTGTCGCCGGTCCTGGTGACCCCACCGGTGCCCCCCCGGCCGGAGAATAATGACAATGCGCACGAGCGCCCGGACAATGATAGGCCGGCCGCCGGCACCGGCGCCCTTGTCTCGACATTAGCCGAGCTCAACGCCATCGACAAGGTAACTAATTAGTTAGTCCGCGACATCTTTTATGACTACATATGCCTTTGGTGACTACCATATCTCATGCATGCATGGTGCCCAACATGTGTTGACTCCCAGGACACGCCTTGCATACTCCTGCATAGGGTGGGGGCCGGCGGAGAGTTGAAGGAAGTCGCGTTGGCCAAGATAGTACAACCACTGACCCGCGATATACACAACACTCGAATGAGTGAGGCCGTGATGAAAGTCAATGTCACGGAGGTACTGCCTGAGTTCCGTGACATCGACCCCCCCCATGCAACCTCCGGGAGCTGAGAAACACATGAAGCTTGGCGAATGCGGAAAGTGGATGATGGAATGGCCGAAGACCCAGATTCGTCTTGGGGATGTTATTCATGGGGTCGGTCGCACCGGCGGCGCCACCTCGAGGCCTCGGCTCCCGCTCGTTCGGCCCCCGTCGAGGCGGCCGCAAAAAACTATTGTGGAGGAACCAGCGCCACAAGCAGCCGTCGCCACCACCCAGAAGGAACCGCCAGTCGCCGCCCCCACCGGCCGGAAGCTACCGCCGGTCGTAGCCACCACCGGCCGGAAGCTACCACCGGTCGTCGCCGCCACCAACTGCCACAAATAGTTGTTGGGAACGTCTTCACCGCAACCGTCCAAGGTTAGTTCTGACTTTCCGAATTCCCCGACTTTCCGACTTTCCCGACTAACGGATGTGCTATCGTTTATGTTTAGGACAAAGCCGTTGCACCTGAACTTGGTGGCAACGAGGATGAGGACAATGATGTCAACCTCGATGACTACATCAACACTGGCGCCTGCAGGGATGATATGTACATGCCTCATGTGGATGAAGAACCCTTCCGCGACCACCGCGGTCAAGCTGCTCGTCCCACTTCATGCACACAACGCCTGGCCTTCACGCCTCCGGATGCCGGCGATCATCAAGCTCCCCCGGGTAACGTTTTCAGCCCTAACACTCTGATGGAAACTGTTAAAGCGGGGTTCACTGCACCCCCACAATCCCCAGAGAAGAAGAACAAGATCAAGAAGCATAGGAAGAGAAAAGGATCCTCCACCTCTGTGAGCCAGCCAGCTCCTAAGATCCGGGGTCTTGAAGACACGATTCCACCCCGTGCGGATGGCTTCCCCCGAGTTCATGAAGCTGGTAAACCTATCTTGTCTGGGGACTTGCTCCGCCTCGCAGAAGGACCCATGATTGCTTTGCAGCAAAGTATCTTGTATCTGGAGGAGCAGCTTCTTAAAGAAAAGCATCCGAGTTACCCAGCGTTCACGGTCCAGGTGCCAAAGGAGCTGGTAGATTTCGTCCAGGAAGACCCCGCGGATGTGTTCTTCATCGCGTACGAGGACATCTTCAAACTCTTTCACACTCAACGGTTGGACTATAACATGGTCCGCCTATATGCGCTCGATATGGCGATGAAGATCAGGAGAGATGCGACCCCGTACGTCGCGATAGTGGATCCTTACTACATGCGCGACAGCCATCTGGAGGAAGGGTCAAAGACAAGGGAAAGGGCCACGGAGTACCTTGTAAAGGTCATGCTGGCCAACAAGAGGAAGAACGCCCTTCTTTTGCCTTTCTTTTTCGAGTAAGTACACATCCGCTCGCCACCGTCGGATCTTATGCCTTCTTGTGCATTTCTTCCATCGCTCATCGTTTGTCCAACATTCTGTTTCAATTGTGTTGAGCAGGGACAAGTACTGCGCACTCATCTGCGTATCCCCGAGGTGGTCCATTGCCACTTATTTGGACTCGGGGAATAAATCCACGCCGAGACGATACACCAGAATAAAGGGTGTTCTGGATGACGCTCTCGAGGCCTATGCCCAAAAGGGCGGCCCATTCCATAACAAGTCGGAATTCTTCACGGAGGACAACACACACAAGTTTCAGCATGGGACCGGCGTCCATTGCATCAAGCAACTGGATGGCAGCGTGAAGGAGGCCTACTACGCCCTCCATCACCTTAAAGGAATTGTCCGGGATTGCGAGAAAACGAAGTTTCCATCGGGTCTCGCAGAATACACCAAATCAGAGGATGCTCTCACCGATGCTGATTACAGAGCAGACTTCCATCGCATCCGGCTGCAGTTGACAACGATCATCCTCGAAGATGTCCTTCACAGATCAGGGTCCTACCACCACCACAGAGGTATTATATATAGAAGTGCATGTGTAGGGTTATCTATTATATATATGCTATGCTATGAAACCCAAATAGGATAGCCATATGATTGTCTTGCCTCTCTACTTAGATGAATAAATTATACTCTATTTTATATCACTAACCTATATATATATCCCAATTTATCTTCAGTGTTGTCTCAGAGGAGTATCGAAGAACGACTAGAGGCACCGTATGACACCAGGGAGTGGAGGACGAAAGAAGGCTTTCTACCGTTCCCGGAGCCGCGAAAGTAGAGGACTCCATGATTATGCATGCTCCCGGATCATAGTTAGGCGGCGAACACTTGATTTGTAATGTGTAGTGTCAAATGTTGAACTTTTGGTTGTATATACATGACTAGCTAATTGTGTTTACATTCGATCGGGCCCACTAAGTAATATGTGTGATGATATATTGATTAATACCTTTGTCTGTTTATATACCTGTCAAATATACCTGTATTTTCTGTATAAACCTGTATAAATACTGTATATACGTATATTTGTACAGCAAAATGAAAAAGTACAGTATTTCTGTTTAATATTTCTGTGGCGCACGTTTCTTATTTTTTGTGGCGCACTCTGTGGCGCACTGCCCGCGGTGCGCCACAGAAAGTTGGGATTTCTGTGGCGCATGTCCTTGGTGCGCCACAGAAAAAAAAATTGTGGCGAGAATTCTGTGGCGCACCAGGCAAACCTACAGGTGCGCCACAGAATTGCAAAACCATGCGCCACTGATAGCCTGTTCTGTGGTAGTGTCGCTAACTTGTTGGAAGTAGTTCAGTTCACATCCGGTAGTTCTATCTAGATCATTTCTTGATGTAGTTAACTTGCCTATTGTGCACTTGCAACTAGTTGTAGTTTAGCTAACTAGTCCATGTGAAAACAGGAGTCTATTTCGGTGACACTGCATAAAAAAGTCAGAGACACAGAACAAACAATGAACACTACTCAAGAGAGTAGTGTTTGTTAACTTTCCCATAATGTCTCCAATTATATACAGAGGTCGTACACACTATATACTACTGTATACTTCATATTATTGTGTTAAATTGTTTGTTCTATCTAGTAGTGTCAGAACTAACATAAATCCTTATTTAAATTTCATAGGGATATTAAGATGTTCCCTTTCAAACTCCACCATACATATCCACCGTCGCTATAGTGACGTTTTGGTACACTGTGTAAAATACTTTTTTAAGTAAGAGTGTTTTATACAGTGTCACATCGCTGACGTATTAGATTAGATTTCGGTGACACTGCATAAAAAATCCAGAGCCGGTGGTGGCCTCCATGGAAAGGATGATCGTTGTCAGGCATCCTATGAAGCTGCTGACATAGCAATATCTTGTTGACAAGCCGTGTGTGGCTGCTCCGGTTCATCAATAAGAGCCACCTCAAGACATAGGTAAGATATCGTTTCAGTTTGCTTAAATTCATAGTGTATTTGTTTTAGCATATGTGTTTAACAATTGTAACTCTATTTACTAATGTATAGGGTCCAAAGCTTCAACATCCTTCTCTCAAGAAGTTGAGATAAGAAGAGATAGCTAGAGTGACACCTGCGAGGATTGTGGAAAAGGATGTAGGGAAGAAATCATGTATTCTTTCCGTCCTTTGACATGATAGGCTTAGTATAGATGAAATCTGTTATCGTTTTACCTCTTATGTTTGTCACATCTTGCGATGCAATTGTAAAGGTGAAATTGTGATGGAAATGTAAAGTTACATTGTGATATGAATGAAATCTGTTACCGTTTTAGTATTTGAGCTTGTGCTGTGAGATTTTAAGTATCTAGTGGCATTTGTAAACGTGGCATCCTGTAACCGAAATATGAGAAATGCTCAGTGCAAACGGGTGGATGGCAAACTCCGTATCTGATGAAGGAAAACTAAGGAAACGGAGGTGTGCGCACAACCGTTGCCAAATGGAGACCTCATCGGAAACGGTTTTTGGCCTCCGTTACCGATGAAGGCCTTCACATCAGATACGTCAGCCGCACGGCGATTAGCGGAAGCTTGAGTGCATGAGGGAGAGACAGGCTTGGATGCCGCAGGATCTCCCTTCTTCTTCCGCAGCATGCTTGACGAAGAACTTGCCGATGATCTTGATGAAGATGAAACCAGCGCTTGCGCCCCCTACCTGGCACGCCAGATGTCGTGTCTCGAATCACGGACACCGGGAGTAGAGGATACCCCCTTTTAGGTTCGGTATGGGGCGCGAAGGAGGCTGAGAATCGTCTCTTGGGTGAGGTCTAGATCAAGCTCTCCTCTCCACGATCAAAGCATGCAACCAAAGTGACACAAGGAGCTACCCAGGTTCAGGCCGCCCGGAGGCTAAAAGCCCTACTCTGCATGTCTGGATTGATGGGTTCTTCATAGTGCGGTTTACAATGGAGGCTTCCCGACAGGGTATCCGGAAGGGTTTTGGCTGGAGGTAGACGAAGGATAGATCCTGACCCGGAGGAGATCACCTTCCCCTCTACCCTTGCATCCCTAGTCTAGTCTTGCTCTGGTTCGACTTGTTCCCTCCTCTTCCTCCGTGCATTGGTCCTCCTTTTATAAGCTAAGGGGATACCACAGGGTCATGTGAGGGGCACGAGGGGCCTTCGGCAGGAAGGACCCTCCACAGCTGGTTTATGGGGAGACGTGGCTTCTTCTCAGCCTAACGTCTCTGTTGGATTAATTAGGTGGGAGCGTACACCTTTGGAGGGAGCGGGGTGGACAGTGGCTGACACCACCCCGGCTGTGTCTCCGACCCACGCTACCATCGCCTTGCTTCCCAAGTCTTCTGAGGTCTTCTAGCGTGAGGTGGAGAGCTTATCCACAGTGGTACGGAGATGTACCCGAGAGGGAGCCTGGCCTCTTGCCGGGAACTCGGGCACTCGGAGACTTCCTTGTCTTCCCGCATCACTAGTACAGAACGACACATCGGAAACGGGCCAAAAAGCCCATCGGAAACGGAAAAAGGGTCCGTGTCCCCGACCCTGTCACTGATGTGAAGGCTCTCATCGGCAACGGACAAGAAAAACCGTCACCGATGAGGCTTGATTTTGGCTACGGTTGCCATCCAGTCTCCGTTGCCGATGTATTTGGACATCAGAAACGGAGATTCTATTTCTGCTCGTTTGCATTGAGGTTTCTTCATAAGCCTAGAGCAGGAATAGATTTGGCACTGGACATTTAAAATTTCACAGCAGAAGCACAAAAATGCTAACAAATTCATTCATAAGGTATAACAAATGTCACCGATACATTGCATCACAAGACAACTGAAAGGACACGGATGTCGCCTAGAGGGGGGGGGGGGGTGAATAGGCGATTTAAAATTATTACGGTTAAGGCTTGAATGAATGCGGAATAAAACTAACGTTTAATTTATCAAGCCAAAACCTAAACTAGCTAGGTTCACCTATGTGCACCAACACTTATGCTAAGCAATATAATCAACTAGGTGATAGCAAGATATATGACTTTAAGCTAGATGTCTATCACAAAGTAAATAGCATAAGTAAGAAGCTCGGGATAGAAATACCGAGGCACTTGGAGACGATGATTTTATCCCGAAGTTCACTTCCCAATGGAAGCTAGTCTCCGTTGGAGCGGCGCGGTGTTCACCAATGTGAAACACCGAGTAGCCTTAATATGGCACACCGTATCTCCGTTGTGTCTTACCACCAATGTGGCGAGGCACTTGTCACTATGTTGCCGTTGAGGTTGACAACTAGAACCTTTACAAGGGTGAAGCTCACTCCACAAGTTGGAGGGTCTTCACCAAATGCACCGAGCCGCCAAGACTCGATGCCCAAGGCCGGGGCACACACCACAACTCAATTGATGGCTCCCGGCAATATCTTCGTAGCTACCAAAGCTCCGAAGCAACAAGGTTGAGCCACACTCCACAATTGGAGGCTCCCAACAAATCCCGTAAGCCACCAAGACTCCGAGAAATCAAACCGTCTAGGGTACCAACGTGCCCTAGAGGAACAAGCTCTAGGGCACCAAAGTACCCAAGAGTAACAATCTTCTCAACTTCACTTTCCACGAATCACCGTGGAGAACTCAAACCGATGCAACTAATGCAATGGCAAGAACACACTAAGTGGTCAAGTTCTTCCAACCCGAATCCAACCAAAGCAACTAATGCTTGGGAGGGATTTGAGAGGAAGAACAAGGAGAAACACCAATAAACTCCAAAGATCTAGATCCAAAGTGTTCCCCTCACTTAGAGGAGAAATCGATCGGTGGAAACGCGGATCTAGACCTCCTCTCTCTTTTCCCTCAAAAACTAGCAAGAACTATTGGAGGGATTGAGAGATAGCAAGCTCAAAAGAATGTCAACAATGGGGGAAAGAGAGCTCAAGAGGTGGGAGAAAGTTGGGGAAGAAATGGGGAAGAAGACCCCTTAAAAGGGGAGCCAAAATATGGCCGTTGGGGCCATTTTCGCGCAGCAGCCAAGGGGAGGCCGGCCTGGCCGGCCTGGCCCGGCCATGATGGCCGGCCTGGCCACAGAGGAGGCCCGGCCATACCCCCGGCCATTCCCCGGCCATGCTGGGCAGTCCTTCCCCCTTTTTTTCTTTCTTTCTTTTCTTTTCTTTTTCTGCCTAGAAAACGTCCGGTACCGGAAATGCAATAACTTTTGTATCCGGACTCCGTTTTCGATAATCTTGGACTCGTTGGAATCACCACAACAAGCACTACAAGATTATGCATAAAAACATCATAGTCCAACAATATATTATAATAACAAATGAGGAAATATTAAACCTCTTTCTTGCAAACCGGAAATGCAATATCTTCCACATACGAACTCCGTTTTTGATAATCTTGGACTCGTTGGAATCGTCACAATGAGAACTACAAGATTATGCAGAGAAACATCATTGTTCAAAAGGATATGGTAAAACCAAAAGATGAAAGGTAAAACCTTTCTATTGAAAACCGGAAAACCATATCTTTTGCAAATGAAGTCCGAATGACACGAAACCACTTTTGTTGGAAAGAGGACGACAAATGCTACCCTATATCATATAAGAATATTGAAACCAAGCAAGGGAGATTTTGCTAATAAATGGAAGAGTGAAACCTTCCGCATAGATGGACTGACAAAATCTCCGACACCGAAAACTCAATAGGGAACACATATGAGAACCCGTTTTCGGTGACCTTGGGCTTATCATGACAAGCACGACAAGCACCAATACCACACCACGATAAGAGCCAAATAGGAACTAATAAAGATGATGCCAAGGATGCAAAGGTTTGAGCTCTCTACGACCGATACGCTAAAGCTCACTTGAGAGCCCCTCTTGATAGTACGGTTACCTATCTAAAAACCCGGTCTCACAACTACACCGCGAGACCGGTAAAATAGAAACCCTATCAAGAACATACCTTTGCCTTGCGCATTCCACTTGAGCTCGATGATGACGATCTTGATCTACTCTCAAGTGGATCACCTTTCTTGATTTTGCTCCGCTTGGTGAAGACACGCATATTGCTCCCCCATACACCAAGATGGGAGAGGCACTCTTCGACATATCTTCACATGGCCTAATCTTGTATGTTGATCAACTTGCATTTAGCCTTGATCAACATATAGTCTTCTTCTTTTAGCCTTGACTCCAACATATGGAGTCCAAGCATTCCTTATGGACCAACACTGCAAATATAACTCAAAGCACACATTAGTCCATAGAGATTGTCATTAATTACCAAAACAACACATAGGGGCAACCATGCTCTTTCAACAACCAATTACTTATCTTCATTGTCATGCCTCTCTAAATCTATCATTGACATGTCTAGCTAAATCTATCTATGTCATGCCTCTCTAAACTTATCCTTGTCATTTCCAACTTAATTTATCTTCATGACTTGCTGTTAGAGTTCATGAATTCAATCTTCTTCTTGGACGGTGTCGCCAAAATATAATCAACTCGCCGCTTTGTCCCCGACCTTGTAGTTAGTTCATTTAAATGAGCTAAACGGATCAGCACCATGCTCTGCACATAGTGCAATAAGCGAGTGCTGATGTACTGAAGGTGCCTCTTTTGTAAAGTGGTCACTGAAATGCAAAGAGAGAATATTTGACTCCATGTTAGCTCACTATACATCTAGCATAAAGGACATACAACACAAAAGTATGCATAAGACAAAATAACAAACTTACAAATCCATTGCATAATTGTTGTGTACCAACAATTATGCCGGACGACAAGCGCACCTTGGCTAAGGACCCGGCTTTTTATACAGTGTCACCGAAATGTACATCTGTTTTGCAAAGGAGATAAGTCAGCCATGAGTTTCATACACTACCGATTTGTGCTAGTTATGTTCTTTTCGAGCGACACTACGTAGTCGTCCTCATCGTCCTCGGATGTATTACAACCCTAGTTCTAGTTCTGTTCATGAGTGTCCTATGGAAGAAAACCTAAGCAGAACAATGACAACAACCCTAGTTCGTCGGCACGACGGCCGGTCACAAATAGATGTATTACCTTTGGATCTGGCTGCGGGAGTACGTAGTCGTCCTCGTCGTCCTCGGATCGACACGCCATGCGCCCTCCAGCTACAGATCAGGCGACGAGATCTGCCCGGGTGGAGCAAAGAACGGGTACGCGCTGCCACGGTCGGAGGAGAGGAAGATGCGCGCCGACACGGTCGAAGGAGAAGAAGATGCGCGCCGCCACGGTCGGAGGGAGGGAGATGCGCGCCGCCACGGTCGGAGGAGAGGGAGATGCGCGCCGCCACGGTCGGAGGGAGGGAGATGCGCGCCGCCACGGTCGGAGGGAGGGAGATGCGCGCCGACCCTACAAGGGACAACTAGCAAGGACCGAGAACGGTGACAAACGAGGTCATGTTTAAAAGAAAATAGGAGACCAACGAAGCCACCCCATATATGTTGGATATGAAGAAGCTTCAAGCCACTAACAAAGCATGCCCGAAAATGCCGACGTCCTTTAACTAGTTGGTACCTAAGATCTATGATGACGTCCCTCCCAAGAGGATGATGACACGGTACGTCGCCACCGTTGTTGTCGAGGCCGGACAAATAGACTAGGGTGTTCACTTGGATCTCTCGCGTGACAAGGGATCCCACAACGACGTCTCCAACACGAAAGTTATACACACAATTGCAAGGATCGTTGACACCCGTGCGCGGGGCTCTCGCTCAGGGCATCACTAGTTTCACACGAGGTACCAAGGTTGTCGACCCAACCAGAGAGAGAGAGAGAGCTTGATCGGTGCTTCCATATCAAAACCAGGGAGCTACGGCAACACCAGGATGACCTGCCAAGTGCCAACCTACCATTGCTATCCACAGAGACAAGTAGAAATGTCACGGCTGTTGCCGAAGTGCCGCCCCGACGTCCAAGACCGACGTATAGCTAGGTACTGCCTTTTTTTTTTTTTGTAAGGGAAATCAGAAAAGAAAGGAAAGGAAGAAAAGAAGCCCATGCATGAATGCTCGGCAAAGTGGTTAGCTCGACTATTTCTTCGTCCACAGGAGAAAAAACTCGAACGTAACTTTGCATGGACTCGATTTATTCACCAGCTCGAGAGAGAAAAATCAAAAGGCGCACGTACAGTTTGCATGCATGCATCTACCTACGTACGTTGTGTACGTTGGTGTGGGCCCCATTTCCCTCAAGGAGCTGAGTTAACTAAACTGCATGCACGTCTCTGTAACAAATTTAGTTATAGGAAAAATATCACCACACAAAAAAATTATACATATATGAGGGCAAGAGACAATAATTTTCATGCAAACAAAATTAAATTAGTGAATAGTACGTCAAGAGGGGTGAAGTACAATTAACCGATCGAAGCCTCGGTCTCCGACAAGAAAATGGTACATGCCACATAACAGTGGCCGGTGACGAGAAGATGGTACTCGTCGCAGAAACGCCGCTCTAGCTACTACACAACGTATCCTAGAAATGGTACCACTCGGAGCGCACCATGCCGAGCCCCGCGTGCTCGATCTCGCAATTGCGCTGGATCTCCACGATATTCTTTCTTCTATCTTTTACGTGAAATGGTTAAAAGTTGAGTTGATTTAGTTGAAAACTGTTCGAGGTTGCTCTGGAAGCTTAGTTTGCCCAACGAAGCTACACCTCTACGCAGTCCGACAACACAAGACAAGACATAAGCACGCCACCCATGACCCCGCCATACGACATATCCGTAAGGCCACTCCTCTCGTGTACGATCTCGACCGGTCACTATAGTACGTCTATCCATCAAACGTGTGCCTGTTGTCGGAGCCATTCCCAACGAGGATGTCTGTCGAGATCTGAAGACCTCTGAAGCCGAGGCGCTTGCCAAAGAGGTTGCCGTAGTCGCCGGTGTACAAGAGGGCCGTGGATCCGGGGAGGGTCCTCTCCTGGCCAGCGAACGTGTGCCAAGAGCCGAACATGTCTGCGTAGTGTCAACAGTCAATCTCCGGCGTCGTTCGTGACGTTGACGCGGATCCAGCATGGCGGCGTGGTTGGTCCGGGGGGGGGGGGGGGGGGAGAGAACGGGGGTGGCGGCGGATCCATTGGTTGGTGCAGATGTTCACGGCGTAGTCCAGATCAGACATGAATATGAGGTACGTGCTCCCGGTGAGGTGGTGCGGGCCGAGGATCTACCCCAGCCATTGTCCATCGAGATATGAAGACCGATAGCATCCTGCTTGATAACATACTAATTAATGAACTTTACCTAGAGATAGTTAACAACCCAACCTCGAAATAAGTGTCAATTAATGTGTCAGATTTTTTTTGCATGTGGGAGGGGGGCAAATGCCTCCGTCCCCCCTTTACACAACCAATAATAATATATATATTTCAGAAAATGAAGGTCATGTTAAATATGCATATATTTCTTTCGAGTACAACATTCTTTTTTCGAGGGGTCAAGTTACAGAGAGGATTAGGTAGAGGATGGCTTGCGGCGACCACTTAATTAGAGGCATTCCGCCCCTTTTCACCGTAGCAACGCACATACAGGCTTTCAGCTAGCATCTCTAACTTTCCTTTTGCGTGTTATAAGATTGGTGCGTTGCCTTGCTTATTTTGCGTGGAGGGCACCTCCTTTTCCTTTTGCATGTATAAACTGTGTATAAACTGGTGAGTCGCGTCGTGTAGTTTTCACGGTGGGCGTGTCCGGCCGGTGAAGGCATGTGTTTTTCATTACGGTAACAAACAAGCTTTAAGGGCATCTCTAACGACGCCAACCCATTTCGTCCGGCGCGCTCCGTTTCTGTCCGTTTGGGTAGAAACAACGACCTAACACGCCGACATAAACGAACCGACATATGTTTTTTCGTCCATTCGGACCAGAATCCGACCCAAATTTAAGACGAGTTTGCGTCGGCCACGGACACGCGCGGAGTCCTCGTCTTTGCCTGCCTGCCCGCTCCCGCCGCCACATACTAGTTCTTGTTTTTCATCCCATATATAGACGTAGTAGCTAGGGTTTTAGATGGATGGATCAAAGTGACTTGGTAGTATATGTTTTTAGATGGATGGGTTCCGAGCTACAGCAAACCAGTACGTGTAGGAATTGAAGCTGGGCAACGTGGTCTTGTTTCATCTGCTCGATGAGCGCGAGAGTGAACGTACTAGCTACATAGCAGCCAGAGGGCCCGATGTGTCATCCTCCTTCCTGCGTACGTGTGTGCACTTGGGTCCGTCTCACCTGCTCACAACATGCATGCATATGTACTGTATATCAGTATATGTATATGTATGCATGCACACTAGCCTAGCTACTGCTTGTGTTTTTCTTTGGAATGGAAATCAGAAAAGAAAGAAAAGAAGCTAGGAAAGAAAGAAAAGAAGCCGATCGATGCATGAATGCACGGCAAAGTAGCTAGCTAGCGTGAGAGAAGGAAAATCAAAAGGCGCACGTACATGCATGTACAATCTGCTCGATCAATCCATCTCATTTATTTCCCTCAAGGAGCTAGCTAACTGATTTAATTAATTAATTAATTAAACTGCATGCACGCACGTCTCCAGAACAAATTTTATTTATGAGAAAAATATTAGCAAGCAGCAAAAGAATTATGTATATATGAGCGGCAGAGACTGTATTTTCCATGCATACAAAATTAAATTAGTAGTGAATATATGGTACACATATATAACAGTGGCCGGTGATGAGAAGATGGTACGCTTAATTTAGCTACGACGACACAACGTGTGCTGGAAAATGGTACCACACGATCGAAAATGGTACACATATGGCTCTTTTATTTTTTATTTTTTGCGTGAAATATTTAAACAAATAATTGATAAAAAAATCAGCATACTAAAATTTATAGTTACAAATAAACACATAATATAGAGGTTGTAATAAAAAAAACCTATGCCGACGGCAAAGCCGTCGGCATAGCTCTGGGGGCAGAACCCTAACCGGGCCAGCCTACGGCCAACCTATGCCGACGGCGGCCGTCGGCACAACAACAGCTACGCCGACGGCTAATGAACGCCGACGGTCGCCGTCGGGCCTAGTTATTCTACGCCGACGGCAAACTAACGCCGACGGCGGCCGTCCGGCCTATCTAGTCTACGCCGACGGCCATTTTTGTGCCGACGGCTGCCTCGGCCGGCTGGGCTGCCAGGAGGCTACGCCGACGGCCCCGACCTTTTGCCGTCGGCGTAGAAGCTGGCCGTCGGCACATTGGGCCTTTCCTGTAGTGAATGAACCGATCAGATCTTTGATCTAAACCGGGTGCCGCGCTCCCGAGGAGATTGATCTCCCCGGGGGCGGCGCGATGTGGAAGTGTTTAGAACACTAAGATCGGCGTCGCTCTGATACCATGTGGAAAATATTGAAACCCTAATATTTGTTTTGATGTATTGCGGTGACCCTCATGGGGTATATATAGGAGTAAAAGGAGGGGGTAGACTTGGAGTACAAGCTCATGACTCTCAAGCCTAGTCTATCTCTCTAAGGATACGTACTCTAACACATGCATGTACAATCTGCTCAATCAATCCATCTCATTTATTTCCCTCAAGGAGCTAGCTAACTGATTTAATTAATTAATTAAACTGCATGCACGCACGTCTCCAGAACAAATTTTATTTATGAAAAAATATTAGCAAGCAGCAAAAGAATTATGTATATATGAGCGGCAGAGACAGTATTTTTCATGCATACAAAATTAAATTAGTAGTGAATATATGGTACACATATATAACAGTGGCCGGTGATGAGAAGATGGTTGTGAAGCCTAGCTACTGCTTGTGTTTTTGTTTGGAATGGAAATCAGAAAAGAAAGAAAGAAGGAAAGAAAGAAAAGAAGCCGATCGATGCATGAATGCACGGCAAAGTAGCTACTAGCGTGAGAGAAGGAAAATCAAAAGGCGCACGTACATGCATGTACAATCTGCTCGATCAATCCATCTCATTTATTTCCCTCAGGCTGGTCAGAATGTGGAGTAACTAACACTAGTAATATGCATATGTTACGGGGGCGGCGTTTCTGCACCCGGGTGCACCAGCTCCCCTTATTTTCGAGCAATTTTTAAAAATAGTAAAACATTATAAAAAAATCTGAAACAAATTGGTGACATATATATATGAATTTACCACAGTCGTGCAAAATTTCGGAATGAAATGACAATTTATGTGCCCTGTACAAAAAAGACAAATACAGTTGTAGAATGAGATCTAAAAACACGAATTTGAAAACACTGGTTTTGTCTTTTTTGTACAGAGATCAGAAATTGTCATTTCATTCCGAAATTTTGCACGAGTGTGGGAAACTCATATTTGTGTGTCACCAATTTGTTTCAGATTTTTTTATAATGTTTTACTATTTTTTAAAATTGCTCGAAGAAAACAGGTGCATGTGAGCTCGGTGCATAGATGAATTTTTTACTACCATCATAGTGCAAAGTAACATAAAGAGAGTAACATAGATGGTCTCATTTATTATCTTATAGACTCATCTTGTCTAGGGAAACGTGATGTTACAGTAACTAGCTATGTTACTCTATTTGCTTCTCTCCTCATTAATTAGCTGTCACATCATCTTTTTTGCTTAGGTGGCATGCAAGTTACTAGCTAAGTTACTCCCATTGTGACTAGCCTCAAGGAGCTAGCTAACTGATTTAATTAATTAATTAAACTGCATGCACACACGTCTCCAGAACAAATTTATTTATGAGAAAAATATTAGCAAGCAGCAAAAGAATGATGTATATATGAGCGGCAGAGACAGTATTTTCCATGCATACAAAATTAAATTAGTAGTGAACATATGGTACACATATATAACAGTGGCCGGTGATGAGAAGATGCACTACCGGAAACAAGTTCTCTGCCGTGCAGCCAAATCGCACGGCAAAGGGGCCACGGAACACGGCAAAGCCGTTGCCGTGAACACTCGCACGGCAAAGCACGCGACGGCAAAGGATGTTTGCCGTGTTCTTTCAGTGAAACAACACGGCAAAGCTCTTTGCCGTGCTCCATTGTTTTGCCGTGAGCCGTTGTTTCCCAGACCCTGGTCAACCCTCACCCCGGATCTTTACCGTGTGCCCCCGCCTATCCCGTGTGGGAATCGTTGCCGTGAGTTTGCGTAAAGATGGCCACGGCACAGATCAAGACTATGCCGTGCGCCTGCACACGAGATGCACGGCACAATCCACCTCTTTGCCGTGAGCCTGCGTGTTACCCACACGGCATACCGCCCTCCTGGCCGTCGGGCTAGTGGCCAGGTGCGCACTCTTTGCCGTGCGCTTTTCGCAAGAATGCACGGCATATTGACCATTTGGTCATCTGGCAAGTTGCCAGGAGCACAGGTGGGCGCCGCGTGTCCTCTTTGCCGTGCGCCATTGCACGGCAAAGGGCTTTGCCGTGCGCCTTTACACGGTAAATTGGCAATATGGCCCAGATTTTTTCTGTTTTTTTATAAAATCCCTGCATTTTACAAACAATTCACAGATGACAATAAAACATAAAAATTCACAGACGACAAACATATCACGACAACACACATATCACGACGACACACATATCACAATTCACATACCACGACGACAAACATATCACAATTGACACAAACATATAGATCACGACGACAAACATATCAATTCACACAATAAATGCTCCATAATTCACACAATTCACAAACATGTCACATATAGATCATGAAGGCGGAGATGGACATGAAGCTCCACATGTTAGTCACGACGGCGACGATGGACATCATTGAGGAGGATCCTCCTACATGTTTGGAAAAGAATGAATGAGTTCAACAACTAAAAAAAGCTAAGTTCATAGGCATAATTTAACTAACTAAAATTTGACAAGTGAATAGGCATAGGCATAACCAACTAAATGTCAAGTGCTCCATAACTAACTAAAAGAAAGCTAAGTAACTAAAATTTGATGAGTTAACCAACTAAAATTTGACAAGTGCATAGGCATAGCATAGGCATAGGCATAACCAACTAAAGTGCTCCATAACTAACTAAAAGAAAGCTAACCAACTAAATGTCAAGTGCATAGGCATAATTTAACTAATTAGGTAGAAATGGCATAGTCATGGCGTTAAAAGAAAGCTAACTAACTAAAATTTGATGAGTTAAAATTATGAGTAAATTGATGAGTTAACTAACTAAAATTTGACAAGTTCAACCTAATGGGTAAAATTTGACAAGTTCAACTAATGGATAAAATTTGACAAGTTCAACTAACTAAATTTTGACAAGTTCAACTAAAGTGGCAATGGCATGACAAGCTAAATTATGAGTCATGTGAGCATACCCACGGAAGCCTCCGGACAACGGAAGGGTTGGAGAAATGGGGCTGCTGCTCCGGATCGTCCTGGCCACCAGGCGGCGGCTGCGGCGCCATCGAGTGAGATCCACCCGCCGATCCTGGATCCATCTACAACATGGAAAAATGCTCGCATTACAAAGATAACTAAGTTAGAACAGTAAGATGGATAGAATGACAAGTTTGACGACATACCCATGGGAACGTCGGTGGAGCAAAAGCAAGAGTCCCGTCCGCAGGAGCCAAGCGCTGCATGTTGGCCGTCATCCACTCCATCATCTGCCTGGACGCCTCCTGCTGCTGCCGGATCTGCTCCTGCTGCTGTCGGATCTGCTCCTGCTGCTGCTCAAAGAGCACCTGCTGCTGACTAACCTGCTCCCGGAGCTGGTCGACAACCAGACCCAAAACTCGTGGGCGGGTCTCCACAGCAGGCGCACCAGGCGCCCTCCCACGGCGGACCTGGCGTAGGGACGGGACGGTGCGAGGGTCGACGTAGCCGTCACCTATCCACAACCGGCCATTCGCCTTGCCTCCCCCCGCAAGCACGATAGCCTCGACGTCAAGTGGACTGGTGAGAGGGTCAGCATCCTCACCGTTGCGCTCCTTGAACTTCGCCGTGTACCCCGTGCTCCGGAGCTCGGCGCCGCTGTTGATCCACATCGACCCCGTGTCAGGATCCGGCTCATCCCGCGTACAAAACTTTGACCAAACGGCGAAGGGCGAGGGGTCTACGCCGGTATTCGCTTTTTGCAAAGAGAGCACGAACATAGGTGAAAAGCAGGAAATATTGCAAAATAGAGCACGAACTTAGGTGGACTAAAGAATGCATTTGCTCACCTCATTTTGCACGCATTGGTAGAGGTTGCGGCTGCCTTGGTGGTGTGTTCCACCCTTGTTGTACGCCCGCTTTGCCTTTCCATCCTCGTGTAGCTTGAGGTACTCCTTGCTAGTCCACCACGCTACCATCGCGAGGTGGCACGATGAATTGTTACCAACGTACGGAGGAGACACTACGTGCACAGAACACACATATTAATGATATTACATGGCGGTCAACAAAATCGATAATATAGAAATGAAGCTACCTGCAGGTACTGCCATGGCTGCATCAAGATGTCCCGGGCACGCTTCTTGTCCAGCTTAATCATCTTCTCGGCGTACCAATTGCGGACACTGTTCACGCGAGCCTCGTAGTGCATGTCCGTCACCATCTTGGAGGCCATCTCCACAAGGATGCTCGTGCAGTCGTCCTCGTGCTCCGGCCGGTAGGAGAAGTAGTTCTGCAAGCATGCACATAGGTAGAATAGGGTTAAAGCCATTAGTGAAATCTCGGATTTACAGAAGTCAAGCAAACTTACCCAGAAGTGGCGGAGTGTCTTATGCGCCATGTCCAGCTCCTCGCCCTCGGGATCCTCCGCGTAGGTGTAATGCTTGAAAGTCCAAGCTACACTCCTGGTACCATCTGGGAGGGTGACAATCCCAGGGAAGAACTTACGCACAAGACATCCAAGGATGCTCGAGTAGGTACGCTGTCCTTGACCTTAGCAGGCACATACTCAAACGACCTACACAATGAAAAAACCAAAATTAGTATGGTTAGCGGGTCAAAACACAATGAAAAAGCTAAAATTGAACATAAACAATAAGCTGTACCTTTTCCCGCTGGGCACGAGAAGAGTGTGACGCGAGCCGTAAGGAAGATCGGGGAGGGTCGCGGCCCCCCGCTGATACGGCGCCTTGCTCTGTGGCGGAGGGATAGTCGGGTCCGTCTCAACCCACTCCTCCTCCGGCGGCTCCCACTGCAGCGTCGGGTCAAGCTCAAACCCGCCCTGCCCAGGTCCCTCCACGCCCACGTCCTCCTCGCTGTCCTCCTCCTCGCCCACCTCCTGCTCCTCCTCGCTGTCCTCCAGCGACTCGTCCTCAGAATCCGGCTCCGGCTCCTCCTCGTACTCCACGTCCTCCTCGTCGGACTCCTCGGCCGGGGGAGGACTCTCTCTCCTCGTACTCCCACGCCGTGCACTCCTCGCACGTGGAGGTGAGGGTGTAGGTGAAGGTAGCCGTCGTACCGAACTCGATCCCACCAGGATTTTCGACACACTACGCACCTTTTTTGCCAAGGCCTTCTTCATGTTTCCTGCATTGTCAAAAAACAGAGTTTCATCAGTATACATGATCCAAAATTAAGGTAAATAGATGAAGCAAAAGTAAAAAAGAATTTAGATGAAGCAACAATTAGAATAAAACAAAATACATGGAGTAGCGACAATGAGTTCTCACAAAATAAACTAGACTGACAATCACGGTTACATAGAGTAGCATTGACCTATTACATATAAGCTAGACTGACAATTAATAATACATGTGTCCTCATCATTATCAGTAGCCTGTGTCGAGATCATTGGGATCAACTATTGGACCACCCGTGTCGTCATCACTGTCAGGGTCGCCACACCACCAACCCTCCACGGAACCAGGAGGTGGTCCCTGTGGCTCATCGACGTCAAGTCCTGCGTGGAACCGCTCTAGCAAAGACACATCGGCTTGGTTATGAAGCTCCACGACTTCATCATGCACTGTGTCTTCCTCCATTCCCGCATCTTCGTCTTCTTCGACGTATTCCATGTCATCATCGGTCGGCAAGTTGATAGTAAATATCCCAGGGAGCCCTCCTTCCTGATAAAACTCGCCTTCGGATGTCGAGGGCTCTAGGCGCCGGTAATCCTCACTGTTAGGCATAGGCGGCCTATTGTGCGGCGGTACCGTCATCACAACATCCCACCCTTGTAGACGCTTTTGATATGCTTTGGCTGTTTTCTTGCACGGGTACGGGAGATAGAATACTTGGAAGGCCTGGGTAGCCAAAATGTAGACGTCGTCTCCCGAATACTTGGTGCTTTGTTGAACTTCGACCAATCCAATTCTAGGATCCCGTCTCACCCGATGCGGGTCGAACCAATGGCATTTGAATACAACAGGATTTAGCCCTTTACCAAAGCCATAATTCAACTCGTATATAGCCTCGACTCTTCCATAGTAATGGAGTTTATCTGAGCCTTCACATAACACCCCACTATTTATTGTCTTCCGATTGGCCCGGTTTGTTGTGTACTCATGGGTATGGAAGCGATATCCATTCACGTCATAAGCATGGAATGAGTTGACGGAATGGCTAAAGCCATGGGCAATCTTTCTAAGCTCTGGCTTCATCTCTTTGTCCTTTTTTGCCTACAAGTTTAGCATGACAAGTTTAGAACGAGGAATGCTAGATGAATGTCCACGACACTAGAAAAGTTAGATAGAACAGTACCAAACCCGCGAACCAGCTGATGAAACCACCACCCTTGTTAAAACCAGTACCCTTGTCAAAAAGATCCTTCAACTCTTTCGGGGTAGGTTCCCTTCTCAGCTTCCATTTTTCACGAGTGAATCGTCTACGCCAATGAGAAAAGAGGAGTTAGCCACGAATATAGGAGTGAATGTTTGTGAAATACTAAATGGTGAAATACTTACTCGATGTACGGCTTCACTTCCACCATACTTAACAAGATATACGAGCTTATCATATCCCGCTCGAGTTTATTCATGATGAACTTCTTCGTGCCACTTGATTTGCCACCGAGCCCTATGAAGATGCTAAGCTTGGGTACATCTTCAGGGTTGGCTACATTGTAGCGAAGGACATGGATTGTGGTTTGTGGAATGTTGGCATGATAATACCTTGTCGTGAAGTTTGACACCTCCTCGTTAAGGCATGCCTTGGCCATGGATGCCTCGATCTTGCATTTATTGCCGCAATTTCCACGTAGCTTCTTCATTTCTCTCTCAGGCCCAAACTGCCAACGGGTCGACACAGGCCCCCCCAGTGAAGCCTCGTGCGGGCGATGCAAGATCATATGTTGCATCGGATTAAAAAAACCTGGCGGAAGTAACATCTCTAGCTTGCAAAGCAACTCGGGTGCCTGTTCATGCAGCTTCTCAAGCACTTCACGATCTAACTCCCTTGCACAAATCTGGCGGAAGAAAAAGCTCAACTCCGCAAGTATTCGCCAAGTCTCCTCATCGACATAGCCTCGAATCATCACCGGCATTATGCGCTCAATCCACACGTGGTAGTCATGACTCTTCAGCCCTCCCACTCGTTGCGTTTCCAGGTTCACACACCTCGTCCAGTTAGCTGCATACCCATCAGGGAAGTACAAACAGTCCACGAGCCACTGTAATATTTCCCTTCTTTCCGCCCTTGTAGGGCAGAACGGAGCCTTTGGCTTAGACCACCTACTGCCGTTGACTCCAGGAGGCTGCATATTCAGATTTGGCCTGTCACAAAGCTCTTCTTGGTCAATTCGAGCCTTGACGTTATCCTTCGTCTTCTCAGTCTCCATGATGCTGCTATAGAGAGACTCGGCGATATTCTTTTCGGTGTGCATTACATCAATGTTGTGTGGAAGCTCAACATCCTCCATGTAATGGAGCAGCTTCCAGAAGCACGGAATGTGAGTCCACTGGTGTGTCTCCCCATAACCCACGAAACCATTCCCATCGGGGTTAGGCACGAGAGCTTCTAGCTCAGCCTTGATTTCTCGTCCGGTCATCAGACGTGGTTTCGGAGCATGGATCTCGACTCCTTTCTTGAACCGCTTTACGTCACTCCTGTATCTATGATCTAGGTCAAGGAACTGTCGATGTTGATCAAAGCAGGAATACTTGCCTCCCTTCTTAAGCCAGAAGAAAGTCATAGCCTGTCTGCACTGTGGGCAAGCCACTTCCCATGTGTACACCAGCCGCAGAACAAAGCACGTGCTGGTAAGTCATGGAGAGATGTGTGGTACCAGATATACATATCGAAGTGATCATTTGTTGAGGCATCATATGTTCGGACCCCGCGACCGTTCCAGCCAACAGCCAAGTCTTCCACCAGCGGTTCCAGGTACACATTCATGTTCTTACCCGGGTATTTCGGTCCTGGGATTATCATCGACAATAACATGTTATGTGATCTCATGGACTCGCCGGGGGGGAGGTTCTGGGGGATGACAAACATGGGCCAACAGCTGTATGTTGCCGCCGACATGCCATACGGATTGAACCCATCGGTTGATATAGCAACAGCTACGCTCCTCGGGTCGCCCGCTTTCAGTGGATACTTTGCTACAAACTTCTTCCATGCGGCACCATCCGACGGATGTATCATCTTGTCCGTGTATCTCTCCCCTAACGCAGCCCATCGCATCTGCTGGGCAGTGTCTTTGTTCATGTAAAGATGCTGGATCCTCGGTATAAATGGAAGGTACCGGAGAATCTTCTGGGGAATCCCGGTCTGCCTCTTCTGTCCACCACCGAGGTCGACCTCGAAGTACCTAGAGGAATTGCAATGGATGCAATAATTTGTTCCAGCATGTTCTTTCCTGAATAGCATGCATCCCTTCGGACAGGCGTCTATCTTCTCATATGACATCTTAAGGTCACGGAGGAGTTTAGTTGCCTCATAAAAGCTCTTCGCCAAGATGTGCCCTTTCGGTAGAAGGCTGCCAACGACGGCCAGAAGATCATCGAAACCATCCCTGCATATCTTCCTCTGGCACTTCAGGGCCATAAGGCGAGCGATGGCATCTAGAAGGGTAACATTTGTATGTTCATGAAGGGGTTTCTGGGAAGCAAACATAGTCTCGTAGTACTTCTTCGTGTTTTCCTCCGGCTGCTCACTTGTCTCCGCCTCCTGAGGTGTCTCCGCCTCTACATGAGGGCTTTCAGGTGCATTAGCATTAACAAAGTCGTCTAAGCAGTTGTTGAACCCAGTGTCAAATTCTCCCGCTGGCTGAATCTGACGCGGCTCGGTTCTAGGACGTTTTGCTAACTGTTCACCATGGAAATTCCAAACATGGTAGAACGGTGTGAACCCAAACTTGAGCAGGTGCGTACTGACATCTATCTTCGACTGTCGCTTTCGGTTAGCACATTTCTTACAGGGGCAAAACACTTTCATGGGTTTGCTGCTGATGTCAAACGCCTTGTTCACAAACTCCTCAGCCTTATCTCTCCATTCATCACTAAACTCCCACTGACTCTTTCTGCCAGCATACATCCACTCACGGTTCTCCATCCTTTAATCGGTACCAAAAAAGACATACACAATGCTTTCAGTTCAACATGTCATTTAATTATAACAAAACCATTTTTTACGGCATGCATCCACCTATCTCTCTAATGGGTATTGGACCTAAACATCCCGCGGGCCTGTGGATTGAGTACGTTCTCCCCGCTCTACCCTGATCCGAGACAAAATTTTGGCAGCACCTCCCCGCTGCTCTCCCGATACACGTCTCGGCAAAAAGCCGAGAGAATGTGCATCCGGAGAACAACAGGGAGGCGCTGCCGAAATTCTATCTCGGATCGAGGTAGAGCAGGGAGAACGTACCCAATCCACGGACCCGCGGACTGCCCCGTAAATGCCGTAAGCGTTACGGCTGAAAATATGCAACTCTAACTCTATGTGCATATTTTTCCGCGTAACGCTTACGGACGGGTATAGACGCCTAGGTGACGCGACAGACTTGGTGATCTAGACCAAAAGAAAACCCTAGGTACATTCAAGAGAGGCGACGAATTTCTTACCCTCGAAGCGTGATCGACGGCGAAGAAGATCTTCCGCCGACACCCTCCGTCGACAGCCCCGCTCTCACGCTCCACACATACTCCTGTACGAGAAAAGAAATAAAGAAATGTCTTTGCATCAATATGTTATCACATTTAAAAGGGGTACCTAAACATGTATTTGCATCTAAAACCCTACCCAATTGCTCATTACAACAAACTAAATACAAATGAATGAAATAAACTAAATACAAATGAAATAAACTAAATGCAAATAAAATTGCGCCACAGAAATATGGTGGGGCCCTCCTCTAATGATTAAGTTTCAACATTCTGTGGCGTTCTGTGGCGCACGGGACAAAATGCGCCACTGAAATTTGGCACTTAGCCAAAAATACAAAACGGCCGCACGCACCAATCCCTCTCTCTCTCTCTCCCTTATCTCTCTCCCTTATCCACCACACAACACACACCTCTCCTGGCCGTCTCCTCTGCTGGCCGCCCCCCTCGCGGAACTCGCCGTCGGGGACAACCACATCGCGGCCTACGACGCGCAGGCGCGTGGGATCCGATGGTGGCGTGGCTCCGGCCGCGCCTGGCTCCAAAACCACAGATCCTCCGTGTCCTCCCTCGCCGCCGGGGGCTCCCGCGCGTGCGGCGTGGACACGCCCTCCGGTGCCGTGCTCTGCTCCGGCCAGTCCGGCGCGGGCGCGCTCGCGCAGAGCGGCATCTACCCGCACGGCCTCGCCGTCGGCAACTCCCACGCCTGCGGGCTCCGCCGGCCCAACCACACCGCCGTCTGCTGGAGCCTCGCGGGGCCGACTCCCACCGTGTACTACCCGGCCCCCGACACGGCCTTCGAGTTCCTCGTCGCGGGGGGCAACCTCACCTGCGGCCTCGTCACCTACAACTACACCGTGCTCTGCTGGTCGGCGTCGTCGGCGGTGCAGCCGTCGTCGGCGCGGTGGGCATCTTCATCGGCCTCTGCTCCATCGTCTACTACTTCGTCTTCGGCTTCTGCAGCCACAAGAGGATCCACAACTCCGTCCAGTTCGTCCGCCGCGGCGGGGACGTGGCAGAAGGGCTGCAGCTCGTCGCCGTCCTCCTCGCCGGCAAGGACCATCGTGAACTACATGGAGGTGGATGCACGAGGTGGGGCTGCGCGGCTGCGGCTGCGGGCCGTATTTTTTTTTAAAATCGAAAACGAGATTCTGTGGCGCATGGTTGCATAGTGCGCCACAAAAACCCTATCTGTGGCGCACGGTGGTGGGTGCGCCACAAAATCTTGATCTTTTTGTGGCGCATCTGCCCCATGCGCCACAGAATTACAATTTAGTGGCGCACCCACCATGCGCCACAGTGTGCCACAGAATCCTGAAAATGGTGCGCCACTGATAGCCTATTTCCTAGTAGTGTAATTCCGACTCTTAGAGGTGAAAACTCCCGTTTCGGGTGTCGGGCATGGAATCATGCGACGGACCACATGGAATGTTGGTTCCCCTTGGTTCTATGTACCAAACTAACACAACCAAGCAAAAAAGTTCATGCGTCTACCCCCTCTCGGTGCCGGTCAAAGGGGTAGATCGACAGGTTGGACTTTTTTCCAGCGGGTGTAGGGTTTCGCCGTAGCGGGGGTCTGGAGCGTCGGAATCCCACCAAAGTTTGCATTGGTCCCTAATATATGTATAAGGGTGTGTTCGGTTCTGGAATTCCAGGGAATGGAATGGAATGGTTCCGTTCCTCGGGACGATTCTTGTGTTCGGTTTCGGGATGGAACGGAACGCACTGGTTCCACTGGAGGGAATATTCCTCCAATATGCGGAACCGACCGGTCCGGCCGATTCGGCCGGACGGGGTGGAATTGCACAGTGCGTCTCACTAATTAATCAAGTTTAGCACTAATTAATCAAAGATTAGGAATAATTAATCACGATTAGGAATAATTAATCACGATTAGGAATAATTAATCAAGTTTAGGAATAATTAATCGTGTTTAGGAATAATTAATCGAGTTTAGGAGTAATTCCATTCTCATCCCATTCCATTCCATTCTTCCCCGTTCCAAAACCGAACGCAGGGATGGAACGGTTCCGTGACATTTTTTTGCCCGAACCGAACGCAGGGATGGAACGGTTCCGTGACCGTGGAATGGAATGGTTCCATTCCATTCCCTGCCGTTCCACAACCGAACACACCCTAAGAGTGTGTTGGTAGGTTGCGGGAACCAAGATACAGCTCTGAGGTGCGACCCGCTTCACCAACCCCACTTACTCCGTAGTAAGTTCCGACACTTAGAGGTGAAAACCCCCGTTTCGGGTGCCGGGCGGGGAATCATGCGACGGACCACATGGAATGTTGGTTCCCCTTGGTTCTATGTACCAAACTAACACAACCAAGCAAAAAAGTTCATGCGTCTACCCCCTTGGCATAGGTATTTTTTTTACAACCTCCATATTATGTGTTTATTTGTAACTATAAATAATTAAATTACACGAATAAATTACTTACAGACAATAGCAGCTGATGATAGATTTGTCGAGCACACGGATCGTGTGTTTCCTTCGAGCACTTGTGAGCCGTTGGATCGGAAGCACACGGATCGTGTGTTTCTTTCGAGCGCTTGTGAGCCGTTGGATCAGAAGCACACGGATCGTGTGTTTCCTTCGAGCGCTTGTGAGCCGTTGGATCAGAAGCACACGGATCGTGTGTTTCCTTCGAGCACTTGTGAGCCGTTGGATCGGAAGCACACGGATCGTGTGTTTCCTTCGAGCGCTTGTGAGCCGTTGGATCAGAAGCACACGGATCGTGTGTTTCCTTCGAGCGCTTGTGAGCCGTTGGATCAGAAGCACACGGATCGTGTGTTTCCTTCGAGCACTTGTGAGCCGTTGGATCGGAAGCACACGGATCGTGTGTTTCCTTCGAGCGCTTGTGAGCCGTTGGATCAGGGGTGTGTTTCTTTTGAGGGCTTGTGAGCTGTTGGATCTGCACTCCCACCTCATCCACAGGTACACCTTCTAATCGCCTATAAATAGCGACGTCCCTGCAGCGAACGACACACAACGAGCGTCTAACTTTACCACCGAACCCAATGGTTGGATTTAGCCTACCCGCTGGCATGTTCCCTGGCATTATTGTGTTTGTCCTTGTTCGTCGGCCAGCCATTGGAGCCACCTCCTGTAGGTCGGTGAATAAGGACAACACAACGACGCTGTTGGAAACACAAGCCCTCGGGTAGGTTGAATCCAACCACTGGATTAGGGTGACACAATGATGAATTGCCGAGGAGGTGGGAGTGGTGGTGGTGGAAGTGGTAGCCATGCCCCTCGGTCGGATCCAAGCAGCTGCAAGGCTCTTTGATGATCTACAACATTCACAACACTTTTTGGGACGGTTGTTAGATTATCAAAGAAGTCTTGCGGCTGCTTGGATCGAAGGTCGATTTGCTGCTCACGACGACGCGAGACGGATGCGCAAGCTTCCGGATGGGCAAAACCAGTGTTGGATCAGCCACATGACCCTATATAAACCGTGTGTTTTGTGGAGAACAACCGGTGCTAAAGCTCTGTTTTGGGCCGCGGCGTTTTTCGCGCGCGAAGCGCACCCCTTTCGTACCGGTTATATATTACAACCGGTACTTATGGGATTTTGTTTTTTTCTCTCTTATTTTTTCTTTCTTATGTTTTCTGTTTATTTTTTCTTTCTTATGTTTTCTGTTTATTTTTTCTTTCTTATGTTTTCTGTTTAACGACACGGCAGACTTTCGGTCACTGGGGGCGAACGGGGCGGAATCTTTGCAAGAGTTGGGGCATATGTGTGTTTTCTTGTACCTAGTGACTAACCTAACCCAACCAAGCAAAAAAATCCACTGAGCTACCCCCTTTCGATGTCTGTATCGGCCGTAGACAGAAAATCTAGGGTTTTCTCCAGCGGGTCTAGGGTTTCGCCGGAGAGGGGCTCCAGAGCATCGGAATCCCACGAAAAGCTAGGTGGTGCCATATCACATGTGTACAAGTGTGTTTTGGGTTGTAGATGTCCAAGATCCTTCCCCGAGGTGTGACCGGCTTCACGAGCGTCACTGTTTCCTTAGCGAGTTTCTGGGCATACAGCTGGAAACTCCCACATGGGGCGAACGGGGCGGAATCTTTGCAAGAGTTGGGGCATATGTATGTTTTTCTTGTACCTAGTGACTAACCTAACCCAACCAAGCAAAAAAATGCACCGAGCTACCCCCTTTCGACGCCCGTACCGGCCGTAGACGGAAAAGCTAGTGTTATCTCCGGCGGGTCTAGGGTTTCGCCGGAGAGGTGCTCCGGAGCATCGGAACCCCACCAACAGCTAGGGGGTGCCATATCACATGTGTATGGCACAACCTATTTTTGGGTGAGTTTCCGACGCTCCGGGAAGGGGTAGACGACGCCTCGCACCTTAGGTCCACTTAAGCTTATTAGGGGTTTCGACGCATGCGGCCCGCACCAGAGGGTTTATATATATTATCGAGAAACATAATTAAGTGAAGTAAATGAGTGGACTAGAAGCCTTAACAAAAAATAAACAAAGCAAGCCTATTAAAACAAAACAAACAAAAGGGGGGCTAGTGCAAACACATGCTTTGCCGTGCGCTTCTACCTCAGGCACACGGCAAAGAGAGTATGTGCCGTGCGCTGTTGTCCCAGGCGCACGGCAAAGAAGATATGTGCCGTGTGCTACGGCCACACGCACGGCATAGCGTTTCCCGCGAATTTATTTAGAGCGCGGGAATGAGCCACCGTGACGGGAAATTTTTTCCCGCGAATTATTGGGGAGCGCGGCAAATCCTGGTCAATTGATTTGCCGTGCTGGTAAACATGGCGCACGGCAAAGATTTCTTTGCCGAGAGGTAGAGGTTTGCCGTGCGCTTTTGGTCCAATTTGCCGTGAAGGTTTCTTTGCCGTGTGCTCGTAGTCTTCTGTGTCGTGTTCGCAATTTTTGCCATGAACCTTTTCTATCTCTCACGGCAAATTAGTCTTTGCCGTGTTCCGTGGACGTGGTTGCACACGGCAAAGCTTTGTCCTCACAGGAAAAACAGATTTTCCGGTTGTGATGGTACGCTTAATTTAGCTACGACGACACAACGTGTGCTGGAAAATGGTACCACACGATCGAAAATGGTACACATATGGCTCTTTTATTTTTATTTTTTGCGTGAAATAGTTGAGTACGTGATCCATGCAGAAGAAGAAGCTAGCCGGTTCCAAGCTAGTCCTAGTCTGCGTGAAAAATAAGGACAAACTTACTTGATTTTACTTCGTGACTTGATCGATTATACTCGAAGCAGCGCTACGTACGTACGATTTTGATCTCCTTTTGTCCCCGTGCGGGAAAAAAATTACAAGGCATGTACACAAGATCGATCGAGCAGGAGACGAAACCCAAAATGATTTAATTTGTTCGTTATGATTTTGGTTGGGCTCTTCTCCTTATAGTATTATTTTCCTAGCTAGCTTGGCGCATGCATGGGCTGCCTAGCTAGGTCTCTTTTTTTTTGTTTTCATATTCTGAATTCCAAACAAGCACACATCTCATCAGCTATACATGTGTGCATGCATCCACGTAAATATGAATACCAGTTCGATCGTGGGATCTCCTACAAAGCAATAAAGAAGAGAAGAAAAGATTGTGTGTGGAGGAATTAGGGACATTACAACCGCATCAACTAGGGGCTCTCTCACGCACTCTGCCCTCCTCACCCATTTGTGACCGTCGGATCCTCTTTCTGGACGTTTCTGGCCGTCGGATGGTCGTGCTCTCCCCAGTGGGCTCCTCCTGAGCCGGATGTCCCTGAGGGACGCTGCTCTGGGCATCATTTTCGCGTTTCCTGGTGCATTTGGGCCAATGCTGGCAAAGCCCAGCAACTTGCTGCTCTCTGGTCAACGCAGCCGTGAGCGTTGCGGAGGAGGCGAGCGGGCGGGCGAAAAACGCGACCAGATCGGAGGAGGCGAGCGACCGGATCGAAGTCAAGCTCACGCGACCAGGTGAAATCCCCATCGATCCATGGCGACCGCGCGCTGCGGGCCGACCGCACGCGATCTGGTCGATCGGCCGCGAGTGCGCCCGGCCGCACGCCACCGACCCATGCTTTCCATCGATTTGTGATGCCGCAGGGAGCACGCCTACCCAGCTGATGCATCGCTCGTCATTGATGATGGCGAGCTGATACGGCAGCGAGCGCGCCTCGCCGCCTCCCCATTTGATTCGTCGGTGGTGATTGCTATTGGTACGCCACTGTGCCTAATTGAAGCTTGTTTAACTTTCAGTTCATGCAAAGCACTAATGGTTCCATCGTGCTCAAATCGTCGGCGGTGACTGATGATTGTGCATTTCTGTACACATTCCCCCTATAAATTATGTTGTTGCCTCAACCTCTCCATTCCCACTTCTAACTCGAGAATAACTCCAGGATCATGTAGTCTTCTACAAAGTTGATTTCCGTCCTGGGAAATCCCCATTCTCCACACTACAGTTCTCACCGATTCTGAAATTTGATGTCATTTTTTTGCAGGTTGTATTCACCTGGTTCCACTAATTTTTATTCCTTTAGATCTTGGAGGGGGTCTCAACTCTCAAGATCCCGTGATCTCTTTGAAATCCGAAGGTTTGTACTCTAGAAGGGGACAGATTCGGCTCCAGGGTTCATATCACGACGGATTCCGAGCGGCCACCTCCTACTCTTTGCTGCCATGGAGAAGCAACACCGATCAACAAGCCACTCCAGTCAGCGTGTAGCAGACGACGATGGCCCACTCCTAGGTAATATGCTAGGCCGGAGGAATGCCACTGTTTATTTCTATGTGCTTGCTTGTTTCTTTGAATCGTTGTTACCTGTAGTTAAATTAAGCAACTACATGTGCTTCCTTCCATCTTGCTTACAGAGCCCCCTTTGTCATTTGCTTTGCAGGTAAGCTAATGTGGATTTGCTTTCATGCCTGTTTATCTTGTCTCGCTTTGTTGTAGTTCTTTGGAGCTAGATAGATGCCCAGTGTTTGTTTCTGATGCAGTTTAATTTTTATGCAAGACTAGACTACATGTTGCATATCTGAACCAGACATCAATTGACATGCCTTTTATAAATTACTACGAAAACAAGGCATGATGGAGATAACAAATAATATATGACATTGAAATGCTTGAACTGCTTTTCCAGTACTCAAATATCAGTGTTGACAATAGCAAGTATTGTCGTTAGAAATACATTTTGATTTCCCCCAAGTACTTCACCAATAGTTTTTTCCCTTGCTGCCAGGAAATACGCACTGCTACCATCATGTGATTTGTGCAGGCATGGTAACAGATGATGCCAAATTAAAAGAGATTATAGGGGTTCTCCAGCCGTTCTATACCACCCTAGGGCCATGCCATATCTTCCTGACACACGGTGTGTTGGCGAGAACGAGTATTCCGGCCCCTGCGGAGACCTCCAGATTGAATGGATTGGCGTTGTCGAGGGGTGAAAAGACGTGTGGTTGCGATTTTCTCGATCAACTGAGGACTAGGAGGATGTGAGTACTGTTTCAATTTGCTCTTATGTTCTTGCTACGCCGTGAGAATGTTACATATTGGATTGTTGGTTAAGTCCGGCTTTGATTTGTTATGTCATTCCACTTAGTTCATATTTAGGGTTGTATTCCTAACCTGCGAGCATTAGTTTGGCTTCTGTGCATCCACTGTGAGTGGATCTTCAAATTCATTCAGATCAGTTATGTTAATCTCTTGCATATTTCTGCAAGTTGATATGTGTATTTTCTGTGTTATATCACGGAGAGCTTAATCATGTAGAAGTAAACCACATGAAGACAACCCACCGGTCTTTCGCCATTCTCACCTAAATCTTTCTCAGATCACAGGTAATCCTTATATGTCTGAAGTGTTCTTTCAATATATGCAGATTCTGTTGCCTAGCAGTCGGAACAAGCTTTATATGTGTGTTAAAAATAGTGTGCAGTGAACAGGCAGCGGCGATCATCACTTTAACTGTCATGAAGTGCTACTGCCGACACAACAAAGGGCGTTACAGCACATGCTCATTTGCATTGTCTCAGCTGAATCGAAGTTGCTTGTTCTATGTTCGGAATGAAATTTTGTAGTTTCCCGATGAACCCGACATTCTCACTGGAGATTGCTTGCAGAAAATATTAGTTTTTTAGTGTAGTTATCAGGCAATTTTTTCTTGTGTAACGATAGCTTAATCTTTTACCTCTGGATTTTGTTCACATTTACTCTACTTAATTGTTGTAACAACTAAATGTGAAACGCCATACTTGACACTTTCATGGAAAAATGTGCATCTTTGTTTATCTGCGATTTATATATGAACCTGTTGTGAAATCCTTTTTGCTGCTCTAACAGGTATGCAAAGCGATAAAACAATAGTCACTTCCTTCTGGCGATTAGTGGGCTTGGTGTTTGTGTTCTATTCAGTATAAATGTGGTCTATGACCTATCTTTACCTTCTCATGAATTTTACTAACCACAAATTTGTCCGAACTAAATGAGAGTTATATGGTACTGGTATTAGCACTATGTTAATTGTGTTTAGATTATATCGAAGCACAATGTTCTGATAGCAAACGCATCTCTTTTCCATGTAGCTTGTTTCATCTCCATCTAAAGTTGTCTTTGAATCATGAACTAATTAGTTCATGCATCTTTATTTATTTTGCACAACGATGTATAGGGATTGATTAATATATTATATTCCTCAACTAAAGCAAGGTGTAGAGAGGTATGCACCGATCGGCTCTACTTTAAATATATCACTTATGAGATAAAAATCCAATATACTATTATAATTCCTAAAATTCTACAGCCCTAATGGACGGGCGCGGCAACGCGCGCCAAAATGATCTAGTGTATTAACAAATCAAGACACACTGCTGGAACTCGCTGGGTATCCAAGGAATAAAAAATTAAAAACCATAAATTAAATATCAGGCCGCAGCAGGGAAAAAAATCGCAAACGGAACCAGTCGTTTCTATTCCGTCGAAAGCGTGGAGGCATGTGTGCTCGACCTTGTTGTCGCCCATCCCCTACAATTACGCCGGACCGCCTCGATATTCTTTCTATTCCAATTTGCCGATTTTTTATTTTGCGTAAAGTGGTTGAAAGTTCATATGATAAAGTGGTTGAGTCAGACCGGTTATTGGAATTGGAACGCATGGTGCGGCGGCAGCAGGAGCAACTGGACTCAATCAGTCAGCAGAGGGCATCTGATGAGCAGCGGCTACAATGTCCAGAAGTCGATGTCGTCCCAGATCAGCGGAGAAGCAGCGTGGGTTCCACGTAGCTAGAAGCATCTGCCGCATTAGAACAGCCGGCGGCTCACTACCCCGTGGATGATATCACGGAGGAGACAGATTGTAAGCTTCATATGTTAACGAAGAACATATCCTTCAAGATGGCGGTCGGCTTTGCGTTACCAAATGAACCTGGAGCAAGCTACCATCTTGGTCAGATTCCAGCTGGCTATGCTCCTGTCGATGTGGATGAAATTATACCAGGATTTGAGACACTTGAGCTTGACTATCCTGGAGGTGACGATGAGAAGACACTGGGACAAGCCAGTCATGATTTAGTTCTATGGAACAAGAAACACATCGTGTTTCCAGGCTCGGCACCAAAGCCACCTACTCCTCCGAGTAGCAGTCCACCACCTCTAAGTCCACCCGGCCTACCCCAGAGGGACCCCAGCGCGAGTCCGTCTCCATCTCCAGCTACGCCAGTCCAGTCGTCTCCATCTCCATCTCCAGCGCCAGTCCAGCGGACTCCGCCCACCTCGTGGTTTAATAGGAGGAAGCTCAATGGTTCGCCTCCTAAGCAGAGACAGAAAAAGCCACGAAAAGTCAAGACTCCTGAGAAGTTACCTTGCGAAAGGAGTTACGAGGAAAACTTGGCCATCTCGAAGGCCGAGACGGATGCCCATTTTGCACCGAAAAAGCCCCCACCTAAGCAAGTAATAGATCCTATAGCATTAGAGCGCACTATTAGGAGCTTATACAACCCTCCACCAAAGCCGACATCAGACTATGAGCGCCAAATAACCAAGTCATATAGCTCAGAGATGGAGAGGCGGAAAAGCGGGAAACAAATAGCCCAGCTCGGAGAACAGGTTGTACAATCGGTCCCCCCGCTTCAGGTATTTCCCGACACAGATGTCCACATACCTGAGGTAGCATATAAATATGTTCACGGCAAGCCTTTGGTCAGACCTGAGCTGGTCAAGTTACTACCAACAAGGATGCGTCAGTTGAATCAATGGTACATGAAAGCTGCAAAGAAAGGTATAATCGGTGTCATGGCGAAAGTTAGGAAGGAGCACTTCTTCCAAGAATACGGTGTGCAAATTGATTTTACCGAACTTTTTCAGTTATACAATGAAAAAGCCCTTGATAAAGCTATCCTCAGTTGCTTTTGTCTGTAAGTGATTTATTTCTGTAATTTAAGTCTTTATATAGCTCAGTCCGTTCTATAATCTTTGGTACGCTATTTATGCAGAAAGAAAATGCTCGACTACAAAAGGGAAAGAATAACCTCGGAAGACGTTGGGTTCATTGACCCGGATAAAGTTTATGAAGTGACATACTAGAAAGACCCGAGGAAGTAAAGGAGACATTGCTAAGGTGTTTCAAGCGACACCGTAACAAAAAAGAAATACTTCTTCCTTACAACTTCAAGTAAGTGTTACTAATTTCTTGTACACATTCTATTTTTCCTCACCCGATCTTAAGTGTAATTGATGAGTTATGCATGACTGCGTATGTAAACGTGTAGCTTCCACTATATTCTCGTGTGCATTAGATATGACGAGGGAGAAATTGAAGTCTTCGACTCATTAAGGACAGAACCTAAAGAATTCAAGAGCTTGTTTGATATCATGAAAGAGTAATTTAAATTATTATCACACTATATCGGCCTCTTTCAGTCATTTCGTGATATCAAGTAATTAATAACTCTTTTGTTCTTTTTCTTTGTCGAGTAATTAATAACCCAATCACACCATTCTTGTGCAAATCCTTTCATACGCAACGCTTGTTGGAGAAATGGCCATTTAACTTTATCATATGCCTTTTCGAAATCAATTTTGAATATAACTCCATCCATTTTCTTCCTTTGAAGCTCATGGATTGTTTCATGCAGGACAACCACACCCTCTAAAATGTGTCTTCCTGGCATAAAAGCCGACTGCGTCGGTCTAATGATCTTTTGAGCAATTTCAGTAATACGATTAGTACCTACTTTTGTAAAAAATTTAAAGCTAACATTGAGAAGGCATATTGGTCTGTATTGTTGAATTTGCACCGCATTTTCTTTTTTTGGAAGTAAAGTAATAACCCCAAAGTTTAGTTTGAACAAAGGCAGATTTCCTTGTTTCAACTGAACGAATAGGGCCATCAAGTCGTCTCTAATGACCTCCCAAAAGGTCTTATAAAATTCAGCAGGAAAACCATCCGGTCCTGGAGCCTTATTGAGTTCCATTTGAGAGATGGCATCATACACTTCTTGCACTAAGAAATCAGCTGTAAGAATGTCATTCTATTGTTGTGATAATTGTGGAATATCGTTTGTCCTTTCTTCATCTAAACTTATCTCATTTTGTTCCGAATCCCCAAACAGTTTCTTATAATATTCCGAAATATACAGCTTTAAATTAGACTCCCCTACTATGGTTCCTTCATCTTGCTCCAACTGAAAAATCTTTTTTTCCTATGTTTGCCATTTGCTATTAAGTGGAAATATTTCGTATTATTTCCACCCTCCTGAATATATTTTACCTTTGCCCGTTGAGCCCATTTGGTCTCCTCATCTCTGCGAAGACAGCAAAGTCTATCATTTGCGGCCTTCAAAGCATTCCTCTCGGTCGAACTAAGAGGGACACTCTCCGCTTTAATATCAAGTGTGTCAATAATTTTTAACAGTTTTTCTTTTTCCATCTTATATTTCCCACTTTGATTCTTTGCCCACCCTCTAAGATAGCGCCTTAAATGCCTAATCTTATTTTGCCACACCTCGATAGGTGAGTTCCCTTTTACAACAGCTGCCCACTCGGCCGCTACCATTTCGTAAAAACCCTCGGTCCGAAGCCAAGAAAGTTCAAATGAAAAGCGAGCTTTGTTACCCAAATGAGCATGTGTCCCCGAATCCATGAAGAGAGGAGTGTGGTCCGACCCAGCTCTAGTCAATGCTTGGACCGAAACCAAGGGAAATTTTTGTTCCCATTCAGTAGTTACTAAAATCCTATCCAGCTTTTCGTACGTAGGAACATCTCTCCTATTTGCCCAAGTATATTGTCTACCGGTTAATTCAATTTCTTTTAACTCCAAACTCTGAATAATCGCGTTAAACATAATAGGCCACCTTGGGTTATAAGAATTGTTGTTTTTGTCTTCAGGTTTCCGAAGTATATTAAAATCCCCACCCACCAACATTGGTAATGGCTCATTCTCACATAATCGGACTAACTCTGATAAAAACATAGGTTTTTGTTCATCTTGTGCTGCCCCATAAACAGACACCAGAACCCATTCAAAACCATCACATTTAGATTTGACATATAGTTTAACGCAAAAATCTCCAACATCCACATTTTTGACTTGTAAAGTTGCAGTATTCACACCAATGAGCATTCCCCCCGATCTACCTCTAGGTGGTAAGCAAAACCAACTAAAATCTTGCCCAGCCGCCAAATGTGTCAAAAAGGGGGTAGCGAAGTTCGACCTTCCCGTCTCCGATAACGCGAAGAAGTCAAGTTTCCTCTCTCTGATCGCTTCTTGAACAAACAAGTGCTTTCCGGGGTCACGAAAACCCTCACTATTCCAAAAGATCCCTCTTAAGCTATGCATTCCTAATTTTCTTTTGTATTTTTATTCTAGCACTTCTACGCCTGTTCACGTTAGAGTAATCTTTCTTCTTCCTGGTCCTAGTGACCCTCTCTGATAAAATCGAATAATCATCCCTGTCTTCTAAATTTCTTAAAGTATCATCCTCCTCGAGATCCTCTGTAAGGCACGAAGCCCTATTTAGGATTAGACTATTAGGGTGCTCCTCATAATTTTCTCGCAAATTATTTTGCAGAACGGTCAAAGATCTATCTAATTCTGATTTTTTAATCAACGCAGCTGAAACAACAGGATTTGAACCTAGCGAAACCCCTAACTTAGATGCTCTATCCATAATTTCTTTATCCGAAAAAGCAAGAATTGAAAAACTATTATCTAAATTCGTACCTGAACCCATATTGCGCTTCTCCGCCAATGCCATTGCCCGCCCCATCTGGGTATCATCCGCATTGGCCTGCGCACGTATCCTCCCGCTCGATCGAAGGCCCAAAGCCTCCATATCCGGGAGCCCGCCGAAGTCGATGACGCGCTGGCGAGCTACCTCCCCTCCTTCTTCACCCGCCTGGTGAATTGGGAAGGACGGCAACGTGGCCACGTAGACCGGAGCGGGGCGCCGCAGCCCACCACCGCTCGCCGAGACACCCCCACCTGGGGTGCGAGTAGACGAGGCCCCCGCCGAGCTCGATCCGATCCCACCTCCAGTAGGACCAGGAGAGCTCGGAGTGCACACCGTCGCCGAAGACGGCGACCCCATCTCCTGCAAAAACCCTGCCGAGTCCGACGCATCCAATGGCTCCTCCATCGGTTTCCCATCCAACTCGAGCAGACTAGAGACACCATGCTCGATGACAGCGCTCTCCGTCACCTCCACACCAGCCTCCGTACTAGACACCACAGGCAGCCCCGACCTCAGCGCCGCGAACTCCTCTCTAGCACGATCAAAAGAACGACGAACAGATGGTGAAAAAACCACCCCCACCCTTGCCGCAGCAACAGGAGGTTGTGCCTTTGATCCACCCCTAGTATCAGTGTCCGTACTACTTTCATTTGTCTTCTCCGTTTTTTCTTTATTATACCCTAATTTGGCCACTGCGTCCGCAAAGTCATCTCCAAGCTCCTCGTCATCCTCATCATCATCCTCCTTGTCTCCAGCATCTCCCATCACAACATCCGGAAAAACTGGCGGCTCCACACCTTCTACCACAAAAGAGAGGTCATAGAAACCATCTTTGATGAACATCGGAAAATGCCTGGGAATTTTAGTGTAGTCTAGGCAACCCAGACGAATCTGTAGCACCCCATGCTCTCTAGTGAACGCCATATCAATCTCCAGGGTCTTACCATACATATCACCCACGGCCCATAAAGCAAGAAAATCTCCAATATGTGGACTCGGAATACCAGACACTCTAACCCAAACCTCCGGCAAGGTTCCCGTTGGCTGAGGCTTGTGTGCCCAGGAATCAAAAGTCAGCTCACAAGTGCTATCTGGTACCCGACAAACCCCAAAAATCCTCAGTCGCTCTAACTCGTTTCGTGTAGGAAATTGCACCTGGAACCAGTTTTGTCCCATCTGTCGCACGTCCCACACAAATTGATCAGAAGGAACAAGCCGCTGCAATTGTTTCACAATCTCTGGGATGCTCATCTCGCCCCTGTCACCCTTAAAGATGCTAGCCGATGATTCTCCATCCTTGGTTTGTAGGAGTCTGTGCAAGGATACTCAAAGAAGATTAGCTCTTCTTGCCCATATCCATACACCCTGATCTGAGGCTTAGGAGCTGTCAACAAATGACATTGCTTCTCTCCATGAGCCGGCCCTTCGCATATGACACAAATATCCCCCTTGCAATCAGCTGAGCGGTGACCAGCAACACCGCACCTATAACAGCATTTTTTCTTGGGAACCGCAGCAACCAGAGCATCATTCAGCTGAGTCACAGACACAATCGTCATCGAAGGAGCAGCCACCTGAGCAGGTGCTGCAGCCGGGACCTCCACCTGAGGCCTTAGGGCTGCTGCACCCGCCGCATCAACCTGCACACCAGTTGCCGCCGGATCAGGCTCCACCACAGCGGGCTGCTGCGTAGGAGCGGGAACCCCGGCAGCGACGACCGTAGCCGGAGTCACATTCGCAGCCGGAACCAGATGAGCACGAGCGCCACGCGCAGACGGTCCGTCACCAAAACGACCCCGCACACCACGATTTTCATATCCGTTGCCGTATCCACCATGCTCGGCACGTCCGTACCCTTGACCACCATGCACAGCACGACCGTAGCCATGGCCACCAAAACCAGCATATCCACCCTGGCCAGCCGCTCCACCATAAGCTGCCGCGCCACCATAGCCACCTGCTCCATCAAAGCCAACCTCGCCACCAAAGCCACCAGCTCTCCCATAACCGACCTCGCCACCATAGTCAGCAGCGCCGCCATAACCAGCCGCACCACGGAAGCCGGCCGTGCCACGGCCGTGATGCACATAAGGGCGTCTGCCCCTTCCTCCACCATAGCCAGCATAGAAACCTCCACGTCTGCCGCGGCCGTCAAAACTAGACCCGGCATTGAAACCTCCACGCTACGGAGCGAATTGCCCCAGACCCTCCGGCGCACCAGCTGTGCCACTAGTGCCGCCGACCTCGAAATTGCTTTGGCGGCCGGCGTTGAACGCATCCCGACCAGGCAGGATCCCCCCGCCGCGACCATGATCGCCACCACCTTTTCCACCGCCATGAAAGGCCATGTTGCTCGAAGAACCCTAGCACTCTTCGGAGACCAACCCCGTATGAATAATGGTTAGGGTTTTCTTTTTTTCCGTCTTGCCGATCGACGCGAGCCCGTGGGCCTTCATGCAACATGGGTCTGGCCGGGCCGACACCCACCAAACTCCGACGTTTTGGAATTTGAAAATTTGATCCGTTGAACTCGGATTGAGATTCCGACGACCATACCTTCCTCCGTTGCCGATTCCGTCGCACATCGATCCAGTCGCTGGAAGGTCTCTCCTCGACGAACACGGACGCCGGCATGACCGGCAGCTTCGGCGCCCTCAACCTTGGCCTACACAAATGGGATCCAGCATC
Organism: Puccinellia tenuiflora; assembly: GCA_012064385.1. NCBI lineage: Eukaryota > Viridiplantae > Streptophyta > Magnoliopsida > Poales > Poaceae > Puccinellia > Puccinellia tenuiflora. The sequence continues at coordinate 82,581 of QRDG01000381.1, forward strand.
GGATGAAGGAGAAAGCAACAGAGTCTTCGACACATACCTTTGCATCTCCCGCCGCCGCAATCTTTTCTCCGCTCTAGACAACGACATCACCGCCGAACGTGACGCGTCCGTCGCCGGAGTCCTGCATAGCTCCTCCAAAGAGGACAACAAGTACCGATTGTCCTGCCCAACTTCACGCACCTCCTCTCCTTCATCGTCCGTCTCCTCCGTCGCGAGGCACCAAAAGCGTCCTCCAACTTGAGATGATCCGCAGGAAGAGGGCAGACCCGCCGCCGGCGTCCTGGCCGGAGAGACCAGAGACACGGTCTCCCCCTCCAAAACCGGCACATCCGCGATCACCCCCACGCCGAGATCCGAGATCCCATCTACTGCCGCACTAGCAGCCAACGCCACCACGGTGCCAGCCTCTGTGACCGCATCAAAGACGCCGGCGGCAGGCTGCGCAACGTCCAGATCCGCAGCCGCCCCGGCAGTCACCACTCCTAACGGCTCTTCCATCTAAAAAACGAGTAGGTGGTATTGTAACTCAATTTGGTTTAATGTTTGATTATGCAAACATGTGTTACTATTCTTTCTTCTATCAAGTCTGTTTGACTAAATGAAGCGTCCAGAACGCCTGCAAGGTAGTGACAGACCACTTGATTATAGGTAGAACCATTGTGCATTGGTGCTAATTAATTAATTATAGATCAACTTGATTACGAACTTTTAAACTGTATCATTCTTATTTCAGTTCAGGGGCTCCCTTTGCAACCATGCAAATGACTATGCCAAATCAAGGAAGAGGTGCAAGTATGTGAAAAAGATGGGCTCCTCTACCCAACTTTTTAAAATTCAGTGTGGACGGCACAGCCATGGATAGAAGCTTAACGCGTGGCTATAGTTTCCCAATTCGCGACCTAGGCTTTCACAAAATGGGGTAAGGCGGCGATGGCGGTGTGTGCTTGTGTTGGCACGTATAGCGGGTAGTCGAAGGGGCGGGCAAATGATGGAGTGGAGACATGCTACAGCTAGCTGGTTTCTGTGACACATCGCGATATGTACATCTTAGCGGCATAGATTTTTCTCTCCCGTCGCAACGCATGGGCATTTTTGCTAGTGAATTAAAACGAATCAAGAAGAGAGAGGCTTGAGTTGCTACGTGCTGGTACTATAGCTGGATTGAACTGAATGCACCAGGAGGAAAGGAGACTATAGTAGCTAGCTTTGTTCTTATCGTGTCCATAGATACAATTAGATGGAATCCGTTCAAGTTACTAGAGGAAAACAACTTACTAGTTATTTGTTAGTCTGCAAGATCGATCCGTTCAAATTGCCAAAGGTGTTTTCCTCTGGTAGTTTAATGCCCCAGTTCCAACAATTGTATCAATTTGGGCCAGCAAATAATATTGGTAGACTGGAGAAAACAGACACATATATGGATCATGCAAGAACGGCCGAGCCGATAACGGAACGGGGGAATGAAAAAAGGCGCGACCGCCAGGGACAATTGATGAATCCTCTGACACATTTGGAAAGAAGAAAAAAACAAAATACAATAACGCTAAAGAAGAAGAAAAGGGGACATGGTGAATCGGATTTATAGCCTACAAATCCGTCCGGTATTGGAAAGTTTGTTTCCATGCACGGTGCTCTGAATTTTGTTTTTTCGTAACCAGGCCAGCGTGATTTATGCGTGGGTAATAATAAGTAAGTAAATAAATAAATCCTCCCAATTAAATTGATGATTCTACAATTATTGCGTACGTGGTCAGTTCCGGGTTTTATATGGAGCAAGTTTGTTGAGCTTTTCCCGGCCGGGGTAAAAAAAACGATTGGAAGATGACTCGCCAGTACATGTGAGATCGTCAGTCGCTACACACCGAGGTTGGAACCACACAAAAAAGTTGCATGGTTTTGTCACCCACAAGCCTCTTCGTCTGATTTTGGTGGCAGATTTTTTAGGAATGCCCTAACTGCATCCGTTACACCGTCCTCAGATTCCATGGCCTTCGCCAGCTCCACAGCCTTTTCTTTCACCTGAAATCAATGGGAAGCTGCTCTTTATGCTGTAATTTTAATAACCAACAGATCGTATACAAACCAGCAATGGCATAACATGTAAAAAATAAGGTCTAAACATGGAAATTTTAGTTTTGTACTGGTTTATGTGTGTTCCAAAAGCTAGTGCAGTTTGAAAATATAAGATCTGAATAACTGGTTCCTGCTTACTGTGCAGTACAGTAACTAGTAACTGGTAACTAGCTAGTAACTGGTAGGGACCCCTCTCTCCCAATTTTTTCCAGGGGAAAATGAGTCCTCCGTATGCAAAATTCCCACGTCTTAATATTCGTGGAAAACACTATACGCCTTACATTCAGGAATGGAGGGAGTATTTCCAAAACCTCAAGTAAATAACCATTCATCTTGACTAGTTGGACATTGTTTTATAAGTGGAAAAGTTTTTTGACGACTTCATTCTCACTTGAAACATAACAGAGCTGTCCACATTTCTTTTGGTGGGGGAAGGGAGGCAATCATAGAAAATCAGCAATAAAAATGCGAAGCATTTTCAGTTCAAGGATTGAAGGTGAACAAAAAACATAACTGTTGTGGAGCAAACATAAACACTTGATACTAAAGCTCCGGTTCTAACTTAAATCCAGTGAGTTCTGGTTTTAACGTAAGTTAATATGTAGGAATGCAACACATTTCAGAAAGAGAATGCACCAAAACTAAGTATATCCTGACCAAGTCTTGAGGACTTGATGTACACATGGTCTAGCTCCTAAATGGTGAATGGATCATGGACGTAAGATCATATGCTAGCAATTATGTATATCAGTATCACAATCATATTTGCAACATTGCATATGGCCTACCTACACATATATCTTTCAATATGCTTGTTATCTCTATTTGTAACATTAAAAAAAATAGATAGTAACATCAAGAATTTATTGGTATTTTTGCCCAGCTTCAAAGAATAAGTTACCTCTGGCTCCAGCATGAATTTTATAGCATCAACCAACTTCTGCAAATTGAATTGACCAACCGGTATAGGTGGAGGCCCTACCCCTCTAGCATGCACCCGGTCTCCCCAAAATTGTTGGTCGCCAAAGAAACACACAATAGTTGTAGGGCACTAAAATCACAACAATACTGGGTTAGAAGTTAGAACTAATTCCAAGAGCGGACCCAAAAGGAAAACATTTATTTTTGAGAGAAAAAACAGAAAATATAATGACCAGGAACCAATTGTCAATTGGAGGTAGTTATAGACAGTAATAGATATTTTATCAGAAATAAATACCGCTAATAAATTTGGCAACTGCTGGCATGCCTGAGGAGGAATTTGTTTCATCAAATTAAAAATAACTACCTAACAACAATTAGTCTAAAGTTTACTTTTTCGTAAAACTGTATTTTTACTGAAAAATAGTGTGTCGCGTGGCATTGTGATGCATGGCTTGTAACATAGTGCAACTGAGTATAAAGCTCACCACACTTTGCACTAGAGTGAGAGTATAAAGCACGCCATACTTTGTGAGAGAGAGAGAGAGAGAGAGAGAGAGAGAGAGTACCGCTGCTTTGAGGCCGGCACCTGTCATTCCAGCTCCGCCATGGTGCACCTATGGAGGTAAAAGGAAAGTGTGAGCCCTATCCTCAATAGAACACACAAACACAAACAGTATTAGCATTATAATGATCACACTGGAGTACTTTCATGAAATTCTTAAGCATGCGCCTTCAAATTACCAGTTAATAGCTTCACAAAATTATAAAAGATAAGGATTGACTGATGATCACAAAATTATTACAATAATAACAGATAGTACATGCACCAAGAGTGACAAGCAATGGCTTACCACTGCCTTTATTACATTAATAACAGATAGTACATGCACCAAGAGTGACAAGCAATGTCTTACCACTGCCTTACACTGCAGGAAAAGCCAATCATGTGGGCAGTTTTCAAGCACATATATGGAATCTTTTGATTCTGCCACTGCAAAAGGTTCAAGAATTCAGAAATGGACACAAAATATATGCCACGACCATATAGTGAAACATGCACACAAAACACGAGATGAACTTACAGGCTCCAAGGCCACCCCGGCCTTTGCCAATGACACCTCTCTGTCCAGTCATTTGGAGTGCTTGGACAATGGTTTCAGTCATCTTTGCTGGATCTTGCACTGGCTAGTATATCAGGAATAATTTGTAAGATTAGCTAAGGAAGTATGATGGCTTTTGAAAAGCACACATCATTTTAATTTTTAAATTTCACAGTTAGCTTAGAGTTTCCTATTAGATGTAACAGCACACCTTTACTGGAATAAGTAAAGATTCCTCTAACTAACTAGAGACACCATAATAGCAAAATAAACCTCACAAGGAAGTCTCATAGCATTACACTCAATAGTACCCTACAACTTCAGGTAATAATAATATTATATTTCTTTATATCTTAAACCTTGTTTTTATTTACATCATACATTTCTAGCATGGGTATACACCTGCGGCAGAGAGCAAATCATAAGAAAAACAAGAGAAAAAAAAATCCTCAGCAACCTTCAAATGTCATAGCAAACCATGGAAACATATTTCTGAAAATGTATGAATGAGAAAATAGTTCATATGGTTTGGTGTTCATGCCAGATTAAGTACTGCACTGAAAAACTATAGAAATTCCAGACATCGGCATGGTCTCAAACATGCAACTTCAACCATGGATTTGTATATGAACAGAGCTTTATCATTTGGTCTCTCTAAGGATGATCTCCTAGCATCAATATACCATATTTCTACCGAACAAGAGCTAAACATTGGTTACCCTCGGAAAAAAATCTTCTGCTATAAATGCCGCAAAGCAGTCAAGTGACAAACCAATTTATCATCATCTGCTACTGTAAGCAGAGGAAAAAAAGCATGTATGAAGATGTTTTCTGCAGTAAAACATGAAGAATTCCACTAATCCATAGAGTGCGTTCACTGCCATTGACATCTGCATATGAAACTACATAGGTAACCATGCATATCTTGTCACTGAATTTTAATTGTAGACTTCAACAAATGTGCCAGCACATCTTGAACGAGATGGAACACAGTGGGTCAACTAATGCACCACATCAGAATGAAAAACGACATGCCGCAAATATAAGAAGGTCAAACTGATCTTACAAGGCTGCCGAAACCAATATAAATGGGCTTGTCACCAGCTTCAAGCCATTTCACAAGTGCTTCAGCAGGTACGTAAACGGAAGCAAGATCGAGGAAGCAGAATCCAACAACATCGATCTTGGGGTCCCAGTCTGCATTCAAATATATGTCAGCTTTAATCTTGTGCATCACAACTGCAAATACAATCTCAATATGAGTTATAAAAGTTATTTAGATAATTAGCAGTGATATGATAAGCATGCTGCATGCACATATTGTAGCCTGTAGTAAGGACTTTGATATGATTTCAGAAAATTTCAATCTGGTCGGTCACAGTAAACAGGCAATTGAGAGGCAAGTAGGCAACTGCCCAACTAGTTGGCACTCACAATTTTAATCTTAACATAACCTATTGAGAAGTTTGAAGGAGTACTGCAATGATTCGAGTATGCTACATTACTAGTGCCATCACCGTTAGCTAGTTAATTACTTAACTTACCAGATTTCAATTTCACAAAAACTAGGAGAACGATGGAATGATGTGAAAAAGGTGAAACAGGGAGAAACACGCTATTCTTTCATTCCGAATTTACTAGGTCCCCTGCTTCCATGAAATGCTATATATGATCTATCTAGCTAGCTACCTACCTACCTACCTACCTACCTACCTACCTACCTACCTAACTACCTACCTACCTATCTATCTATCTATCTATCTATCTATCTATCTATCTATCTATCTATCTATCTATCTTATAAAACAAACCCCCACTAAGAGATTATTTAAGTTATCTATCTTGACATGCAACTTATCCACATTACCCACTATTTGAGCAAACCAATTATTCATGGCATCCCACTAACATTCATTAATGGTATTTTTTGCAAGAAAAATCTACCCCCCTCATTTACTTTTCATCCATACAATTATCCATGTCACGTTATGATCATCAAACAAATAAAATAATCATGTTAATTAGCCTTTTGATAATTGTGGTTAATTGACTCTTACATATTTCTGTAAACAACTTCATAATCCATAGGTTTATATCACTTTATTTACACTATGTTTTAGAGGTATTCCTGCCGCAATGCGCGGTGTATCTTTCTAGTACCTCTTATAAAGCAAAACCCACTATGTTTAATTGTGATTTTTCTATCTCTACATGCAAGCTATTCACATCATCCACTCTCCTACCCAATCATTTATCCATGCCATCTCCACTAACATTTATTAATCTCTACATGTCAATTCCACCTCATCCATCTTTTTAATCAATTAATTTTCCACACTAATATTTTTTTAATACACACATATTTCGTGTTGAATAAATTTAGTATATGTGTCTGACAAATTGATTTTTTCATTTTCCTTTAGACAAGATAAAGTATTTATACCATTTTATGTACACGATATATTTTTTTAAAGGATCCTGCTGCAACGCGCGGGATATGTTCTAGTATCATGTACAGTTATGTCAACTATGGTTAAGCATTATCTAGTTTCAGCTAAAATTAATATGAATCAAGAACCTTCGGGTTTTGGGAGAAGACGAGGACTCCAGATGTAACCATGAGGAATGTTATTTCCATTACTCAAGTATGTTACGGGTCGCAGCTTCAACTTCTTTTTCCTGAACTTGTTTATTATATCCCGTCTCTGAAGCCAAATCATAGATTCGACAATTTGGTATGAAAGCTACAAATGGAGACACACAGAGGATCAGCTAAGGAAACGAGAATATTTCAAGAAATAATATCTAGAGCATTCAGTTCAAGTCGATCAAGAAAGAATCCCCTCGGTGACAAAGTCGTCCCTGCCCAAGACGACTCGAGGGCGCATCCACCTTATCCTAGCCCCACCAACCCAATGCCCTCTACTTCCCGCACCGCTGCTGGCCGAAGCACGTGCGTATGATGGTGGCACCGGGGTGTTCTCTCGTGGCACCCACTGTTCTGCGGGTGGCGGAGCTTAGTGGCCGTCGGTTGTGCCCGGCCCGCGTGGGACTGGGCGAGCGGTGGCAAGTGGAATTCGACGATGGAGTTGTGCAGCGGACCACGCTCACGATGGACGACCTCTTCATGGCTGGGGCGGTATCGGGTGGCGCGGGTGCATGGTGGCCCTCCTCAACGGAGCACGCGGAGCTGGATGGGCTACATGGGAGGAACCATGGCAGACTGGTGGGCGGCAGCCCGGGGTTCCATGGTGGATTCGGCGGTGGCGTACTGGCAGGCGACCCGTACGCGTGCTAACGGATGTCGCCGCCGGCACCGTTCCCGGATGCATCATAAGTCTGGCGCTAGCTAGATTGAGGTGGGATCAGTCCCCATTGCCGGAGGGTCTCTCCTCGTGGGGACAGGCGCTCCAGCTACATGGTTTGGCTCTCCGACGAGAAGCGTGGTGGCTCGTGTTGGAGGTGCGGTTCGGCCATTGGTTGGCCCGGGCACGGCACGACCCGGCCAGGAGCTAAACGGGCCTGGCACATGGCGGCCCGTTTACAAATGGGACGTGCCGCACCGTGCTTCGTGCCCCGCCTCGAGCCCCGGGCATGACCCTATTAATAAACGGGCGGCCCTTTTAGCACACCGGGTTGTTTTTGGCTTGTTTGATGTTAAGCCTATTTTTTAGGAAAAAAATTAAATAAAAAATGGTAAACGGTCCATGCACCGTGCCGGCTAGCGTGCCTGGTCTCAAGGCCCAAGCAGGGCCCCAGGTGTGCCGAGGGCCAGACACGACCTGCTTAGCCATGTGTCGAGCTAGGCCCGTGACGGCCCGGGCACGTGTGCTAATGGAACGGCGCGCGAGCATAGGCCTAGGTGGACAGCCTTGGTGGCATTGTGTGTTGTGGTGGGTGATCCTGAAAAATTGGTCATTGTTTGTGTCAGCCAGGCCCTCATATGGATATAGAATTCATGGTCCCTTGCGGTGGATCCATGTTGGGTAGGGGCTTGTGGCCTGTTTCCACGACATGGTGGTGGTAGTGGGGTGGGGTGGGGGGGAACTGGGTTGGGCCAAGCGAAAGATTTGCGCCTCGGAGCCAGCAACGGCGATGCATGTGGGTGTTGTGTTTCTCTTGGGCTGTCGCCTTGGTCCTCTCTCCTTGCCCTCTGATACTCATGGTGAATCTTTTGTCTGCGTGACTCTTTTAGGGGCGTCATCGATGACAGCGGGTGCTCCTCAGGTGCTACGTCAGAGAAATTGTTCTTCTTCTCGACGACTCGCCGGAAGAGTTTAGTGGTGGGTTTTAGCACTTCTGGCTAGTTTTTTTCCTATCAGCTCATGAGAATTTTCTCAATACCTTGTATCGTTTCGGCGTGTAGCTTTATTAATATAAAGTGAGTGAAAGTTTTTTTCCAAAGTGTGATTTTCAAAATGACGCTTGTGGCCAGTTAGTTAGGGCTAAAGGTTATGGTTGCAAAAGCTGAAGCCAGTCTCACCAGCAGATCTAAGCATGTAATGGAAACTCGTAAATGACCCAAAGTAAAAAAAGTTGTCCTCCGAACACATTTCATGCTTATACCTATGACCGTGAGGTACTGAACACAGTACCAAGAAAGCAATAATCTAATTCTGGAAAGAACTCCGCTTGAATTATGGAAACTAAACATACATGTGCAACAAATTAATACCTACAAACAGAACAAATTCCTGGTGAAAGAAACATAGGGTTTCCGGCTACCTATGAACACCACAAAATCAATTGAAAATAGGACGAATCAAAGACCATCCTTGCCTCAATGCCCATGTACGAGAGCTATAATCAGCTACAGATTTCAAATATAACCAAGGTCCACGCATATATCTTAGTGGTAGTTACTCAAAGATTCACTACAATCAAAACAAAAAAATATCTTAGTGGTACTACTCGATATGATCAAATAGACCTCAAACTTGAACTCAATCCATGGACGCGGAGGACAAATAATAGTAGATAGCAAAATATATTTTTCTTTCTTAAGCAATTTTTCACATAGACTATTTTGTGTTCCTTGTCATGAATTTTGCAATGATTTAGAACGGGTTCAAACTAATCAACAAATAGCAAATACAATATAAACTCACTTTATATCCCTGTGGCGGTTTCACGCTAGAAAGAGGATGTGGAAATTCAGTAGTTGGCCTGAACAAGCAGCATAAGTTAGATCTCCAAGCTACAATATTAAATACAGAAGCAGAACAAGAGTGACTCACGTCCATGGCATGGTAGAGAATATATGAATGGGTACTTTCAGTGCCTCTGCCACGTGTGTATGTCCTGAATAAATATTGAGGTCATCATGATCAGGAAACTCGTAATTTCACATATAGGACGATGTAATTACCATGGTTATCTGGGTCATAAAAGCGAAAAGGCTGAAAAAATAAATAAAGTGTATGAGATCACATATGCGAGACAATATCACCTCATCATGCGGACACTAGAGGCCAGTGGTACCATTCATTAAAGGTAATAAGGCATAGACTAAAACCCTCACATTAAAAAACTACGGGTTGGAAAGGAGAGCCACTCCATTGTGGTTCTGACATTTCCTATCGAACAGCTAAAACACAAAGGTTTAGTATATGTTTCATCACCTCACAACTGCCATGCCCTCTTTTGGCCATGCATGTCAATCAATTTTATGCATGAAGTCATGAGCTGCAGTTCATTCATATTATGCTTAATTCTACTTTACTCTTTCTTAACATTCTAGTATTCGGCAAATGAAAGGTAATACAACATGTCACACTACTAATGTTTTCGGTAGCATATAACCAATCACAAGCCCTGGCACAGAAGAGATGCCTCTAAAGAAAAGGTGATACATAAAGATATTTTTGTGAGATTATTTACTAATCCAACTTTCTTATTGATGACAAGAAAAAGAAAACCATCACCATGGTAAAGCATAAAGTAAGATATTGAGCTATCCGTACAAAAAAAGAATGGTATGTGAATGTAAAAAAAAGTTAATGTTGTAAGAGTGATCCGTGCATGAGCAAGGTTGTCTGGATTCGATTAATAGTATAGAATCTTATATTAGGGAATCTTATGATCATGTGGGAGAATTTTACTTCAAGATCTATGTAGGATGTTGATTGAGAAGAACCATTTAGAAAGTGTTATGCATCTTGTAATCGCCATAACCAAGAATTCTGAAGTACAATTCTAAGAGGATCCGCATCCTAACAAAAATGTAAATGAGCAGGTTGTATAGTCTTATTAATAAGTGATATTTATCTTTCAACCGTAAGCTTTAAGGAAAGTAAAGCACATCATATGAAAACTATTTAGGTTAAACAAGATATGCTGACCATATTCTGGCGAATTAGCAATAATGGCATCCAATTTGAAGGGAATGCCAGTATCAGGGTCAGGATCCTTGCATGCAGGCAACAAGGAAAATACGATTTCTTTCATCTGCTTTCGTTGAATAAGCATTTCTGATGGGCCTGAAGGCAGTAATCCTTTATTCTTCACCATGTCTGCTTAGCGTGTGAATATATCAAAGAAATAAATATTCATATGATATAAAGTTGGGACAAAGCAATTACATAACAACACAAACATACATTCAGCAAGCACTTCTGGATCTCCACCAAGTGGAAAAAATTCTATCCCGGCTTTCAGTACGAACTCCTTATAGTTGGCATGAGTGGCTAATCTCACACGGTGTCCATAATCCTAGAATAAAGGTCACAACACTGATCATTGTCATAACAGATAACATGAATGTGGTGACATACTCGCATTAAGCTGGAAAGAGGAGCTAACCACAGTTCCCTAACAACAACATAGGAAAAAAGCATATACAACAATGTTAGCTTGGCTAACCTGTAAGCGTTTTCCTATAGCAACAAATGGCTGAATATCGCCCCTTGTACCCACGATAAGCATAACAATTTGTATAGGAGGACTGTATGGTATATCTGCTCCATCCAGGGATTCTTTAACATTGTCATCACCATAGACATCCTCTCCTACCTCAACTGGAGCCAAATCTGGAGTACTTGGTACATCAACAACCACAGCTCTATCATCTTTCACTGTAGCGATCCGATTTATCCTTTTGAGCTGTGTGTGAAATTGGATATGGAGGGGATTAAAAGAAAGAGGAGAAGATTCAACAATTAGATACAAATCAGTGCGTCCGATACTTGGGCATGTCCCAGGCTACCACGCAATGCATAAAAATATGTTGAAACTTGCAAGGTTTAAAATAACTATATCATTCAACTTTCTAAAGATATGTATGTTACATATACAAAAAGCTCAGATCCAAACATACTTATGAAAACCTACATACTAAAGTTAACATAATTAACTATCTAATAATTCATGGATTTATAGAAACATACGAAAAAGATGAACATCATGAAGAAAACACTACATCATCCTGGATAGAAAGATGCACATCTGAGTCTATACAGACCTTTTCTCTTATGGAAATCTTATCATCCAATAACTGTTGGCATCTCTCAGTTTCTGATCCTTCCAAATTCGATATCTCCATAGCAGGATCCTTTAGCTCTCCTGGCATAGTGCTCGTTCTATGGAGTTTCGTCTTATCCGTGTGCGCGGTTGAGGAAATTGGACTTCGTATTATTCCTGGGTCTGGCTTGTGGGCCGACGTAGTCTTATCTGAAAGGAAGGATCAGTTGAAAATGGAGTAGCATTTATAACTTACATACCCACATTATCACAACATGAACGAAACTGGGACTGAATTGTATGAACAGAAAAAAAATGCTTGGTTTCTTATCACATCCTCTAAGGCCTTGTTAACTTCTAGTGTTATTTAGGGGATAGGAGGGGATTATTCCGAATCCCGAAAAATCCCGAGTAGGCCGTTTACTTCTCTAGATTTGGGCAGGATAATCACCAAATATCCCCACAAATCTCCTTATTTTTATCTAGATAGAAAAATCTACCTCATTCTACTGTATTTTTTGAGAAGAGTACTTGAGGGGATGGTAGGGGAATAGGTGAATACCAAATCCCCTCCCATCCCCAAACTTTATGGGGGTGGAAATACGAGAGAAGTAAACAAGGCATTAGTGGATGTCGATCATGCTATATTTTTTACAGTTGATGCAATTGACTGAGAGGGTAAACTGAGTGCAACTAAAGCTAAAGTTCAGAAATATTTGATTGAGGTAATACTATATAAACATATGCGCTGGCTAGCGTTCCCTGACTGAAAGTAGCATTATTCTTATAATCACCAGCGTTATTACGCGGAGAAACGTAGTGGTCGGGAAAGACTAGAGAGATGGACTCGCACATTTCGTTAGTCATACAATCGAACTCAGCTTTGAGTACGTGTTGCACTTCGCTACATTCTGCTACAAGATATGACAGCAACGTTACCACGATCATAGCTAAAGGGGGTGCAATCTGTTCAGCGGTAGAAACTAATAGCCACAACTTACTGTCAGATTCAGGGGCATATTATTTTTCATATGTTGGCTGTCAATTAGTTGCAGTGTAAACAAAATTAGTCCATGCTACGGATGTGGGTACCTCCTGGGCAAAGTTGTCGCCGTTGTGCGCCTGGGCCGCTTCTCCTACTAACTCTTCTACGCTCTTGGCTCGTGTACCTCCGCTCGCGGAGAAAAGTGAGGGAAGATGCTGGAAGGCAGATTGCACGCGCCCGTCCAGGCACAGGCATCAGATAGTTTAGGGCGGACACATGGCAAGCCCTTCCGCGAACGCCGCCCATGCAGGACTCATGTGCTTCCAGCCAGCGGTCGTATCCACTGCTCGCGTTGGATTTACTTACAGGAATGTTCAATGGGAGTGTCTAATTCTCAGTCGATTTAGATTTAACTAAATCTCAGTCACTTGCACACAGTTGCAAATCATGTGCAACTCATAGACCAGCACAAATCACGACACAAATCAAACGGTCAATGAGGCGACTGAGATTTAACTAATTCTCAGTCAGTTGCACACGATTGCAAACCATATGCAACTCACAAATCAGTACGAATCACGACACAAAATCTAACGGTTAAGGAGGCGACTGAGATTTAGTTAATTCTCAGTCGACTTAGAATTAGCAAAACCGATGTTCAATAACATCGCGTACGGCTACTATAACTGTCACCAAGCTGCTCTAAGCCTCTAACCAAGCCTCGTTAGCATAGGCTTTAAAGTTTGTAGTGTGTATGGATTCTTTTCCCACACGTCATCTAAGATGATAAGAATCTTCTTACCAAGAAGTAGTTTTTGGAGGTGATTATGTATCATTTGTTTCCAAGCTACATCCTACATGGCTCACGTCTGATGGCTGTGATATTATGGAGCTGCCCATTTTATTCAAATCAAGATTTTGGGAAACATTGACCTTACCCACAACCGAGTGGAGCCCGTGAACTGAGAATCATTGAAAATTAATTTAGCAAAGGTTGTATTGCAATACCTCCAATGTCGTCATTTTGAAGGATGGTGATCTCTGGTGCTTCTTCCACATCTGATGTTGTTTCTCTTATATCAGTATGTTCTTTTTCAGTACTCCCAATGATTGGTGCTTCTTCCACATATGATGTTGTTTCTCCTATGTCAGTATGTTCTTCTTCAGTACTCCCAATGATTGGTGCTTCTTCCATATCTGATGTTGTTTCTCCTATGTCAGCATGTTCTTTTTCAGTACTCCTACTGATTGGTGCTTCTTCCACATCTGATGCTGTTTCTCCTATGTCAGTATGTTCTTCTTCAGTAGTCCCATTGATTGGTGCTTCTTCCACAGCGGATGTTGTTTCTCCTATGTCAGTACCTTGCTGCACATTAGAGATATTGTCCGGCATGGAACTGGAAGAATCGTTAGCCATTGTATTATCAAGTCGAATTGTGGGACCAGCTGGGGGTAGAGTTGCCTGCAATAGTTTAGTATTTGTATGTACATGGAAGTATCAGAACAAATATATATCATGGTCATGATCTCTTAGAATATTAGCTCTTTGATGTACCGACGTGATACGTCGACCTAATTTATCAAGTAAGGACTATTGTAAATTAAACCCAGTTAATAAATTATATTTCACTAAACCACCCCTTGAAGAAACTACAACCAGCTGAGAAAATGGTGTAATACTGTATTGTGTGGCAAAAGTAGCTCAATAAAATGCAACATCCCCATATCGATCTCTCCTTACCTGAGCTACCAATGAACTACTACTCGCCACAGTTTCGATAGCAAACTCGTCCACACTTTTTATTTTACCAAGCCGATTAACTATTTGTTGTGCATCTGGTCTTTTCAATTCGTCGGAATCAGTGCACTCTATTCCTATCTCCGTGCATACTCGTATTTGTACCAGTTGTGTGTCTTCCTGCGTTTTGTCCAACCTACTTCTCCACATCTCAAGTACCTGCAAAATTTGCATCAGTGTTATGATTTATGAAAAGCAGCAACATATATTTTAACATGCGGAAGAGCCAGGTATCTTCATGTGAAGCAGAGTGGCAAAATCCAAATAAAGTGCAAAAAAAGGGGAGACCTAAATTATAGCAAAATACTATACCACCTGGAAGCAAAATCGATAGAAAAATACGACCCATAAGCAAGAGGCCTACATCCTTTACAAAGATTTCTAATAGCATGACAAGGTACACACCAACGCCGTGACGCAAGCTAAAACAAACTACAAACACTGGTAATGGAGGACCACTTGAGATAGGAAATGGTATATATATATAAATAGCGACCCACTGTATAACTACAAGGAATTAGACATAGTAACTTTCTCAAACTTTACATAGTTTGACTTTTCAAAAAAATTGTACACCTTCTTTACAGGTATATATGGATGTAGTAGCATGTACGAACAATGTATTACGTGGTGCTATGGTATCATACAATTAAAATATTGGACATCCAGAATGTAATAGATGGTACATGTAAATGCATTATGTTAACACATCATTGTGCGTATTTAGAAATATAAGCATTACCTTGATACCAGGAGATGCCTTTTACAGCTAATTTGTGCTTTGAACTACTATGTGATCCCAAAAATATGATATGCTAAACGATATAGAAAAAACAATGTAACCCGGTAATCTTCAAATCAAGCCTTTATACTGAAACTTTTGGTCTTACATTGTTGATCATTGGACGTCCCTTGTTTTTGGTTAGCAGCTCTATGATTATAATACCAAGACTGTATATGTCTGTCTTGTATGTGATACGACTTTTATCTATGAATTCTGGTGCGATATATCCTCTGCATGAACACTTATATTGAGTAATGGTAAAATACATGTATATTCATTCATACATAACAAGATTTTTGAATAGTCAAAGCAAGCTTACGGGGTTCCAAACAATTTTGAAGCAATAACCGAATTTTGTTCTATGTCGAAGCATCTTGATAGACCAAAATCAGATATTTTTGGCATCATATTATCATCTAGCAATATATTTGATGGTTTAAGATCTAGATGAACGATGTGCTCCTTGTGAAGATAATGTAAACCATCACATATTCCAGTGATAATTTTATAGCAATTGCTCCATTTGAGTGCACAAGATGCATCTATGAAATGGAAGATGAGTGAATTGGTTAGTAATTGACACACTTGAGGTCCTTAGTCATTGAACGCTAAATCAATGGTTGAATCAAATACATGCCACATGATCTTACCAGTGATTTTCTTATCAAGACTCCCATTACGTAGATATTCAAAGCAGAGTAACCTTTCTCGTACCTCTCCCAAGACAAACTTTCCATTGTATTTTACTATTTCTCCTTGTGTGTCGGCACAGTGTCCTAGGAACCGTACTATGTTTTTGTGCTTTGCCATCATCAGATGGCTAACCTCTTCAATGAATTCCTTCTCATCAATAACTAATTTTATAGAGAGCCTCTTCACAGCAACTATGCCATTTTCGAGCATTCCCTATAATGGCAACATGCTTCAGCAGCGTCAACTTCAGTTTTCGGATGAAATTTGATCACAACATGGGCAACTTAGAGTTATCATAAGCATACCTTATAAACAACTGCAAAACCACCAGAACCAATTTTGTTTTCATCAGAGAAACTGTTGGTAATGTCCATCAAAAGTGATAATGGTAGGGCCTTTGGTTTTGCACTTTCATCAAATAGGATACGCTCCAGTTCACTTCGTGCAGTAATAGATCGGTGATTCATTTGCAGTTGTAAAAAATATACCCTTGAAACAAGAAAAAGTTGCATTATTATTTATGATGCTATTAGACCTGGCTCGGTTACCTTCACGGTCATGAAAGACTAAATATCATGATAATACAACTCTTTTATATAAAAAAAATGCAATACTACACTTTTGAGAAAAATTTGATAGCAGCATAGCACTAGACTTTAGCATGAGACATTTCACAGGACCAATAATCTAACATGTCACACTTAGTAAAACACCTTGCATGCAGGCGAGCATCTGCGCATACTATTGTCGTCATGATGAGCTCCTCCTCGTGTACGAATGTATGGCCAACGACAGCGTCGACAAGTACCTCGACAACAAGACCAAGCCCACACTGAATTGGGGGATAGGTTTCAGATTATCTGAGTGTAGCCTCCGGCTTGTTGTACCTCCATGAGGGCTGGGACACGATCTTCATGAACCATGACATCATGGCGAGCAACGCCCTCGGCTACATGGACTCGTGCCTCGGCAATTTCGAGCTGACGAGACTATACAATGTCGACCACACCCTCATATTCTTCTGAATGTTGGCTTCATAATTAGATACATGTTTGGCCGATTCTATGTTTTGTGTTGTCATGGTTGTTTACAAGAGGATAACCCGCTACTCGGAATACCATGTTGCCTCTCGCCGTTTGACCGACAGCTGCTATGATCGTGTCTCTGTGTCTATCGTGACTTGGATCATGCAGAATTTTTTCTTGAATCGTGGGCGCAAGCCAATTATTGGCTGTCAGTTTATGAGAAGGATCAAACGATATGACTGTAGTAGAGATGCAATTGCTCCCTACTTTTCACAATAATTTTCTAACGGGAGTTCTCATGTGTCTAATTTGTTGTTGTAAACCATGGTGCTCACAAAAAAGAAAGAAGAGGATACGAGATGAAGGAAAATGTACTATACAAATTATATACACTAGTCAGTAACCCGTGCATCCGCACGGACTTATTGTTAACTTTTGGTGATTAGTTTCGATATAAACATCTAATTTCTCATCTTTGGACTTGGATGGAACATATGAACCAAATTATGTATTAACTTAATTACAAATTAAAATATTAAATCATGTGTAAAAAATAAAAATCTTAATTCCACATGTGTAGCTCACTATTAGGAAAACAGATATACTTTGGTTGCATACAAGTGGTGCACCAAGATATGCATGCGCCACGGGTACATGTTCGTACGTCAGGGGTGGCAAACTGGCAATTTACCAGTGACGCACCACAAAACGGGTATGCCATGGCTATATGTTGTCCGGGCTGCTGACAGATTTGTGCCTCACTTACCAGTGGCGCACCCAATAGTGGTGCACCACCAGTAGTTAAATACTAGTGGGGCACCACCGTGGGATGCGCCTCTAGTAAGTAGTAACCCACAGGACCGTAGCCGCATGCGAGCTCCGAATTATTTGAGGTGGCCGAGCGGGAGCATTTATGCCTCCCGTGACTCTCTCTCCTCTCAGCTGGTCCATCAAGTTATCTCCTCCTTATCCTCTCAGTAGCCCATCCCATTCTGCATCGCCACTTCCCTCCCTTCCCTCCGCATCCTCGAGGTCAGGCGAGATCCCGCACTCCATCGGCAGTCAGTCCCTGCTCTTCCCATGCTCCTTACCAACCAACCACAGCGTGAGCCCGTGTGCCACCCAGATCTTTTCGGCTGGATCCTCCCGTGCACCTGCGTCCGACCCTGGCCAAGCCGCACCAAGATCTGCCCCTTCGTCACCGACCAGAGCATGCAGCCATATGCCTTCAAGGCCAATGCCACCATGCTCAACGGCGTCACCCGCCCGCTCAAGTCATGGGCGATGCTCGTCACCTTCGCCCACAACGAGATCCTCATCGGTGTCGGCGGCGCCGAGTTGTCCAACAACACCACCGAGCACGTCGGCAACGCCACCACCATCTCCGGCTACTCGTAGACGGACCTCCTCATGCCGATTGCAATCGCGAGGGACCTCACGTAGATCCGGGCATCCGTCCCATTAGTCAGCATGCTCTTCGCCGGCCTGCTCAAGAAGGTGCCCATGCCGCTTCCCTCCATGCATGCTCTCCCTCGACGACCCGCAGGCCACCAATGTCACCGGGTCGGTCCTCTCAACCTGCTGCCTCCTCGCCCCCAAGGCCCTGGCCAACGCCACACCGTCATCAACGAGACATTTCAGCCGGATCCCCCCGAACACGAACAAATTCCAGTGAAGCCCCCCACAAAGAGGCAGGACGTAGCCCCCACGATGTTGCGTTTTTTTAATTCAGAAATGCAACTAGTGGCGCATCCCGCGTGTGTGTCACGGTTATGAGACACCCTGTAGTGCGCCATTGATAAATAATACCAGTGGCGCGCTGCCCGTGGCGCACCAGAGTGCGCCACGGGTAGAATTTTTCGTAGTAATGAGTTTTTGTTTGACACAAAACTTTTTAGAAGATTTCAAAGGGCTAATTGAGAATATTTTAGAGAATAAACCATATTGTAAATTTTATTTTCTAGAAGATTTTTGTTCGACACAAAACTTTTTAGAAGATTTCCAAGGGCTAATTGAGAATATTTTATAAAAAAATCATAAATTAAACGGTCCTATTTCTTTACATTGCATATTGTATAATGCTATTTAAGATTAATCTATATCAATTTATTTACAAATAAAATTGAGCTACATGACAAACTATATTTCACTTTAAAATTAAATCTTTGCCATATTTTCATACTGAATATGTGTACAAGCCATAGGTTACCACATTTGTCTTATCAATCAATGAAAATACCATAGTGTCATAAGAATAATGATAAACTTGAATTATCTATTATAACTATGCATACATGCAACTGTGTTTAGTACAGAACTTGTAAGCCGCATATATGCACTATCCCTCATTGGAGTGGTCACCGGGGGGGGGGGGGGGCGCAAAGTTTCCCACCTGAATTTAATTTCATCATAAGAAGGGGTGAAATCCCCACAGGGTTACAGTGTGCAGATTATAAGGGGGGGACGTCCTTCTCAGGAGTAGCACATCAATTACAGTCGAATCGGGAGGAGGTAGGTGAGCCAGAGGTACACATCGCAGCGTTGTTCCATGGGGAGACGAGCCCTCCAAAGGACGGCATTGTCACCGCAGTTCTTCCTGGCGAGGGCGAGGGAGGACTAAGCTTTGACTTCAGCATGGTAGTACGATCACAATTCCATGCTCGTGTCTATGCCTGACTACTGACATATCAGGAAAACGAATATGCTATTGCTAGGACTCGAACTAGCGTGCGGAGACCAAGGCAAACACAACTGTACAGAACATTTGAAGAGGAACCCATCATGAATCTAATGGCTATAAATGTGGTATTAATTTCTATCTAATGGTTGGCGTTAGTTCCTTCTAGGATTAACGTGGTGTCTTGTAGGGAGTCTCAAATTAGTAAATACTCCCTCCTTTCTTAATATAAGGTGAGTAAGGTTTTGACATGGATATTAAGATATCAGTATTTTATATATGGTGGACTTATTGTCTCAA
The DNA here is from genome assembly GCA_012064385.1 of Puccinellia tenuiflora. NCBI lineage: Eukaryota > Viridiplantae > Streptophyta > Magnoliopsida > Poales > Poaceae > Puccinellia > Puccinellia tenuiflora. Next base: position 102,398 of record QRDG01000381.1, read on the forward strand.
TAAAATAATTGAGAGATAATAGTCCCTAATAACCACAAATTGAAAAGATTTCTTCAAACCCCTCTGTTCCATATTGTGACTCATTTGTGAATCGGTACAATTGTCTATAAATCGCAATACACCCTATATTTCAAATAAATTCTCGAAACCTTGGGCACCTTATATCAAGGAGCGGAGCGACTATATATTAGAAGGATACCCCGCTTTTTGTAGTGGGAATACCTGCAAATTTACTTACCTATATGCATAATATTTTATGATGCTTCATAAAAAATAACATGAAAAAATTTCGGATAGAATCCTACATAGATTCGAGAAAGTGAGTACTTGAATTCATAGTATATTGAAGTTAAACTTTATGGCTTTTAAATCAGCATCGTAGTTTCAGTAGTTTTATGTGTTGATGAATTCAGCAAATTTGCAGTATATGACACAATAGTTTTAGAAGATATAACCGAGTAAAGAATAAAAGAAGGGACAATGCTGCAATCTATGCTAATAGTTTAAGTATGTAGGTTGCTGGAAATTACCGAATTAACAGGGCAGAAATCATAATGTTCAACGTACCTAAAACATCTGAAAAGCTCGGGCCATATGCAGCACATTGTTAAGCTAGGAATGCAATTATATATGTGAAGAAGATATGTGAGTCTTGCACATGTGCAGATAAATTATTTGGGTGATTCTGCTTCCTGGAACATGATTCCTGCAAGAGCAGGGCACGCAAGTAAGTGCTCATCGAATAACCAAAATGATGGGTAAAAAACAATAAGTCAATGACAAGACAAAGCAAAATATTCCTAGGTGTACATCTGTCAAGATCGTAGAACTGATTTGAGTAACGTGTACTTGTATGACACCGACTAACCATGTCATAGGAGAAGAGGATGAGGCAGAAGTGAAGAAACTAAAGGAGGAAGGGGAAGCCAAAGCTGCCTCGTTGATTAAAGCGTGAAGCAATTCCAAACGTGGGATGCTTCACTTACTAATCGAAGTTGAGAGAGGATACAATCGGTTTAGTACTGGAGCTTGGAGAAGATGGAACAGGGTCTTTTCTTTGCTCTTGTTTTTTTTTGTAAGACCTTTTGCGCGTACGCATAGCTGGTTGTTGTGGAAAATATTGAAACCCTAATCTTTGTTGTTGTATTGCCGTGACCCTCATGGGATATATATAGGAGTACATGAAGGGGTAGACTTGGAGTACAAGATTGTATCTCTAGAATCCTAGTCTAACACGTACACGTATTCTAACATTCCCCACCAGTTGTAGCGGGAGTGAAACGAACGCTTGCGACTGGATTTTGAAGTTTGCCGTCTCCTCCTTTCCCGCATCATCAACTGCGCCTCTGATGCACTGGTCCGTCACCTAGGGCGGTGCCTGCCGTCCCCTTATGGAGCCTTCCCTGTATCTCCTCTCTTCCCTCCCGCAGTCACAGCGAGAGTGTCGGGGATGCAGGTGATGACGCGAACGCTGTTGACTGGAGTTGTTGCCGATGTGTTGCTATAGACGTTGTTCTTGGTGTCGATGTCGAGGGTAGCCGATCGTGATGGAGCCGTGGTCGATGTTGTGGTAGTCGTGGTTGTCTATAGCGCCAGAGGCGCAAAAAATTTGCGCGTAGTGTCTTAGGTTTTGTGCGGCGGCGGCGGGTTTTTGGCATTGTGCGGCGGCGGCAGGGATCTGCGGCGGCGGCGGCGGCGGCGGGTTTTTGGTTGTTGTGCGGCGGCGGCAAGGATCGCGGCGGCGGCAGCGGGTTTTTGGTCGTTGTGCGGTGGCGGCAGGGATCTGCGGCGGCGGCCGGTTTTTGGGCGGTGGCAGCAAAAGACCACGTGGATGCAAACCTTGGCGATGATTGTGTTGGCGATGTCGAACTTGAAGAAAATCTTGATGTAGTCGTACAACTCGGGGTAGTCGTGGTTCGGCTCGATGTAGTCCGGCTTGTTGCAGTGCAGATCGCTCGATGCAGTCGTACCTAGTCGTGTAGATGAAATCCCGTGCGTGTAGAGGCTTGTGCTATTTGGAGATGTGAATCCTTGTGCATGCATTGTAGATGTAGTGCATGAGGCTAGCTAGCTGCATGGGCGTGGAGATGCTGCGATCGGAGTTGCGGGGTCTCCACTAGCGCCAGCGCATGTGGCCGTCGCGGCGTCGCCTGTGGATGTGTACTCCTGGGCGATCGCGTCCGGACGGGACGTACGCCGTCGGAGGAATCGATTTACCTTACACTGATTTTCACCGGAGATTTGAGGGTCGAGAGGATCTACTTTAGGGATTTAGGGTTTTATTTTGTGGCTGAATTAGATCTAATCTGTAGACTTGAAATTGAATTTAAGAACCGATCCGATCTTTGAAGCCGCGTCCCCGAGGAGATCAATCTCCCCGGGGGCGGCGCGATGCGGAAGTGGTAGGAGGACCTAGGATCGGCGTCGTGAGACTAACCGCTTACCATGTGGAAAATATTGAAACCATAATCTTTGTTGTTGTATTGCCGTAACCCTTATGGGGTATATATAGGAGTACATGGAGGGATAGACTTGGAGTACAAGATTGTATCTCTAGAATCCTAGTCTAACACGTACACGTATTCTAACGGTTGTGTCAGCTTGACTTGCATGGTCACGAGAGGAGACAATGGAATAGACGGTTTCAGATGGGAATCCTACGGTTCTGATTTACTAATAATGTGGATGTGTTGCATGTTAAGATAGACAACTTAAATAACCCTCTAGTGGGGTTCTGAATTTCATACCATGTTTGGTGATGATATGAATTTATTTTCCTTAAAGATCTTAGCAAGTGAAGGCCGAGGGAAGCCGATATGGTGAACGTTGACATGCAGAAGACAACCACACGCGTTCACTTTCGGCAAGGGTATAATAGTCGAAAAATACAAGCAAGATGCCATTGAACATAACCGAACCGACTAGCTCGTGTGGTGATTACCAGCAAATTGGTACGAGTTAGATACCTACGTTACGTACGTATACCATTGTGCAACACATGTAATGTACGGTAGAATAATTATATGTTCTGCGGCAATGAACGGGCATTCAGCTAGTAGTTAATTAGGAGCGTAATTGTGCGATAAATTTGGACAAGATAATGTAGTTTTATGATAATTACTGTTAGCGTATATTAGTTGTACATACGTGTATTGTAATCCTAACTGTAATCAAACCCTAATTGGTCTCTTGGCCTATTATAAATACAACCGGAACCCCACGTCTACACGTGAGAGGCTTCCCCCAAACTTCTGTTGCCGTCCTACATGGTATCAGATTGATCCTAGACCTAGCCGCCGCCGCCGCCTAAAACCCTAGGCCGCCGCCGCCGCCCCCCCCCCCCCCCCCTCTTCCGCTGCCACGATGACCTCTCCAGCTCACCTCGACGCCACCTCCGGCGCCATGGTCTCCTCCACCGCCGGTGCCCTGCCCCCTGGCGGTGCCACGCGCGGCCACGCGCCCGTGGTCCTCTCCCTCGACGCCTCCAACTACACAAAGTGGGGGATCTACATGAAGGCCTCGCTTGGCCGTGCCGGCCTCATCGGCCACATCGACGGCACCACCGCCGCCAACCCCACCGACGCGACGTGGTCGTCCAACGACTACGCCGTCCTCAACCATCTCCACTCCGGCATCAACGAGGACGTTGCCGACATGGTGCTCACCCGCGATCAGACGGCGCGCCAGCTCTGGCTCGCTCTTCTCGAGCTCTTCTCCGCCAACAAGGCCGTATATTAGTTGTACATACGTGTATTGTAATCCTAACTGTAATCAAACCCTAATTGGTCTCTTGGCCTATTATAAATACAACCGGAACCCCACGTCTACACGTGAGAGGCTTCCCCCAAACTTCTGTTGCCGTCCTACAATTACACTGAAGAAGAATTATGCAAAGATGATCACTCATCAGTTTTGTAAAGGAAAAATATAAATAACCGTGCTATCATTCCCAGGATGGGAAAACTATGGAACCATAAATTTAGATTTGTACAAATGGGTGGAACTTTTCTTGAATAAGAATCTGGTTGCTATAGTTGTCATAAGACACAACAGAAAATTTTCTTTAGGTAATGTAGTCCATAGGAAAATCTTCTCAATCCTACAGATCAAACAAGCTTTACAGGAAAAAATGTGGTAGTAGAATATCTTCCAAATTTCCTATGTGTCTTCTATTCGAATCAAAGAGTTCCATATAAGAAAAACATATGCAAGAAGTACAACTCTCAGAATTTCTGTGGAGTCTATTCGAATCGGTGATGCCACTATGCATGAGTCCAAAGCATCCTCAAACACGAAGCAGGTCGATCTTGGGATTAAAGCTAGCAATTAGTCATGCGGAAGGAAAGGAACACCGTAATTTACTAACTTGGGAATTTATTTTCCTAGAATGGAAGAAACGGCGATTACCTGGAGAAGCCCTGCTGCAATGCTGCGTAGTGATGGCGAGTTTCAGATGTTACCTATTGCTGTGGAGAAGGAGAAGGGGACATTTATCCTACTTGCTTAGAGGTGAGCTTGATGAAACAATTTTGAAATAATAGGTGAGAATGATTCCAGACGTGTCAAGTTGTAATGTCAACACTGTCTCTCGACCAATAAGCATCCTTGCACGTACCAAGGTCAGAGCAGAGCTGAGTCACCCTCCACATAAACTATCCCAAAATGGAAGTGCTCTGCGTATTACCTGCAAGTTAATAATTACCTGCAAAATGTCAACACTGTCAACACTGCGTAGTGATGGCGAGTTTCAGATGGAAGTTGTAATGTCAACACTGTCTCTGCAAAATGGAAGCCGCCCGCGGTTTCGTGATCCGGAACTAATTACCTGCAAGTTGGAACTGCAATTTGCAACCGCGATGTCAAGTTGAAAGGTCAACACTGTCTCTGAAACCAAATCACCGTCGACAGTGCCAGCAGATTTTCGTTGTGCTGAGATTCAAAGTTTATCTGCAACTTGCTAGTATCGCAGTGCCAGCAGGGTTTCTTGTAAACGATGCCAAGTATCTAGGTGCAGGCATTATACGGCCCGGCTCTCTTGTAACTGCTGCTGTAAGTCAACAAGGAGTAAGCTAGTACTAGCATAGTAGTAGCAATAATTGCAGAAACGGAACAATAATTGCAGTACGACAGATCGTCGTCAGCGTCGAGGGAAACGAGCTCCATCAGTACTGAATGATCCTTTTGTAATCGAGAATTAGTAGCCATGGGGCATGGCAAACGGCGGGCCGTAACTACAAGAGACCTAGCTAGCCGGCAAATGGCGAGCGGAACCAAGAGATGAGGGGACACAGAGGATTCCTCGCCTCAGAGATGGAAGGGTCTCGTCGGCGTGACGTGAACGATCGCAGTCGGCTCACAACGCCGGTGCGCCTCCCTCTCTGAAGTCTGATCTGGTCGGCAACGGACTAGATGGACCTACAGGACATAATGTCAGTTTGCGCGCGTACCATGAAGCATTTGGTTTTGGAAAACATTTGGTACTGTGAACATGAGCAAAGCATGCTACCCCGAAAGCTTCTGTAGCAATTAGCAACTAGGCTTCAATCGAGTGACAATTAAGTTAATTCTAAATCAGATGATGTCATTCAGTTGTATGTGTAACCCATATGTAATCTATGTGTAGTTGCAAGTTGCAACTATAATCCATGTGTGACTCGAAAAAAATTGAGTTGCATAATTGAACACACCGTACGAATCACGACACAAATCTATCAGGATTAGAGTTGAGTCAACTCTAACTTAATTCTGACTCGACGTGAGAAATAGCAAAACCGTTATTTAATTGAAAAGAACCATAGAATAGACTGAAGCTACTCTAACTCGTATTGTTCAGTCATCGTGAAGATCGTGGCCGATGAGCTGTCGGAAGGGACTTTCGACGGCGAACCGCAGACCCAGCACCAAACGACTCCAACCGCAGACCCAACAGTCCAGCACCTTGTCAAATGCTACCTTCCTAACAGGTAGCTCACCATGCAGACAACGGTGGTAAGTTTTTGGCTCTTCCCCGAAAAAGTACGGGTCAGGGATCTCTCGTCCCTCGAGGGAAAATTGTTGAATTATCTGACCCCTATAGAACTTACACACGGATTCGAATTTAAGGAGGATTAAGAGCGTAACTGTATTATAGTATGACAAAATAAATGTAGACTTTTTATACTTGTGCAAGATAGAGTCTCCGAGGCAAACCTAGATCGCCGGATCAGTCGATGGTGGTGCTCTGAGTGTCACACGGTCACACCCCTCCATGGGGGCATCGTCTGTGATATCTTTCTTTGTTTCAGCCGATCCATTCCTCGTCTCCTTGTTCAGTATGCTCCTAGTGTAAACCCTAGATCTAGGTATCCCGGATTGGAGGATGGCGGCATTCGCCATCGTTTCCTCTCGAGGGATCGTTTTAGGAGATGTGCTAGCTTGACGGATCACGAGGTGGTGCGGCATGGCATCAAAAGCATCACCAACTGTTAGTCTTGATGGTGTGTCACAGTGGGGTCTCGGCGATGGGCGCGTGATAATGGATGCGTGCAGGACGGTTTTGTTGTCTGGCTTTGACGGTGCTGACCTGGCAAGATCATTGCGTTGATCACTCCAGAAAATGGGTTGATGGAACGGCGGCTTAGTGTGCGCATGTGGTGCGTGCTGAGGGTCTGCTGTACCGGTTTGTGCTCCCGGCTCGCCATTGGATGACTTGGTGAGGCCACCGGCTTTAAATGATGTGCGTTTGTGTGTGAGGCCAGGAAACGCGACCCTGATCGGTCCACCCTTCATTATGTTTGTAGGTGTAGCAATAGTTGTCGTTAGATAGAAACATGGCTTCGGTTGTTCGGTGTATTTCTTCGAAAGGCGTTGTGGATTTTATGATAATAAAAATATTGTGTGCATGTGGTTTTCAAAAAAAAAAAAACATAGGGTAATGGTTTTCTGAATGGTCGAGATAGGTAACAGACCAACTAGAGCTGATTTTCAAAAACCTAATCCTATTATGCCAAATGAACTTGTCCAGAAATATGCAGCATCTCCCGATATCTACTGATGATTTTAAAATATGACCGATGCCGCCTGGTGGAGTCTGTTTGTTTTTAAACAGACTCTGAATTTTTCGGGTCATCCTGGTAAATACGGACATCCCGTCTTTGTGGAGTTGGCTCTAAAATCTGACCAACTCCATTCTTTCAGGTTGTTGATTATTACACCCGACACAAATTGATATATGGATTTTTCTGAGTCGGACCGTTTACAAAGCCAACTGAGGGGCGCGGTTTTGAGTCGGCTTGTAAAACCGGTTCCGATAGACTAGATTATCGACAACTATGGTTTTGAGTTGGGTCGGGATACCGGCTCAGTCCTATGGCCAAAAACCGACCCCAACAGTGGTTTCTATCCTAGTGTCCATTGGAATTTACATGAGAACGGTATTTTTTTAGACTCCATATACAAAATTGTAGTCCATTCTTATGTGTCAGTAATCAATAATATGCACATTTGGAAAATGAAGGTGGCATTGAAAATTAAAATCTTCATGTGATACCTTTGTAGAGGGGTTATTCTAACAAGTGACAAACTAGCAAAGTGTAACTAGTAAGGACATACGAAGTGTTGTTTTTGTCATGAGAATATAATGCACTTGTTCTTCGAATTTGAGTTTTTGCATTCTATATGGTCGGTCATCCAAGTAGTTTCAAACTTGTATCCACCTTACAGTGTTGCAAAACAATTGGCAACAAGTTGAGATAAATAGAACACAAAGATAGAATTGTCATAAGGGTGAGAGCGGTTGCTTTATTCCGATCGTTTTTGCTATGTAGAAATGACATGATTTTTTGTCATAACTTTGTTCTCTCTTGGATGTAATTTTTCAATGTGCACACTGACTATGAGAGTGGTTTATTATTCAGAAACCGAAACAACGCACCCTCTTTAGATCAGTATGCTCGCGAGTGGAGGCAGTAGCGAAAGATTTTTTCCAATGGATGGGGACATAGTCTACGGATCGGCCCTCCATCTTCCCAAGTATCTACACTAGTCTAATGGTGCACCCGTCTTAGGGCTTTCGGTATTACAGCCAGTTTATCAGAGGGGCTTCTAATTGTGGCTTTATTAGTGACCAAGGACCGGAGCCGGGCTGTGTACTGAAATCGAATCTAATTCTTGGTTGTGTACTAGTTGCGATGAATGCTTTCATCACATGTGAACATTGGCATCGTCTACGGATTGGCTTTCGACAATTTTAGACATCTTGGTAGCCACATTTTTTTTTGTTATACTTCTACGTCTTTGTTGTGTAGAGACCGGGTGTAAGCTCCTTATTTATATCACCTTGATGTGAATTATTAAGTTTAATAGAACAGGAAAAACATCCACTAGAGATGATGTCAAATATAAGAACAATACACACTGTCAAATACGAACTTGCATGCATGCGTTCAGCTACGACTACATTCAGATCGTCCGCTCTCAACAATACACTGTCAAAAGACAAGGTCCACCCCACATGCAAAGGCCCCTGTTGGTTGTTCACATGTGTCAAATACAACTTGCATCACTTGGGTGTCTAACAACAAAGCATGGAGGGACAGCTGCCCCACAGAAGACCCCAAGGGATTGGTTGTAATTTTTCTCTTTTTAGGGTTCCTTCTGTAAAATGTGGACAGCTGCCCCAGTTCTGGATCGTTCTTGTAACTTCATGTTTCCTTACTTAATATAATCTAGATATTTGGGTTTCAAAAAAAAAAACAAAGCATGGAGGGACGACTCGATCTGTCTTCAACGGGGGCCTTAAATAGCACTATAAGAGAGGCGGGAGGGATGGGATATTCCGATCTACTTTCGTCTTGCTGATCAATATATGGAGGCAAGAACAAGGGCAGTCATGCCATGGCTGCTGCTGCTTCTCCGCCTCGCCGCTACGGGCGGCGTACTGCAAGCTGTTGCGCAGGATGGCTCCGGTATGATCAATTTATATATTCTTAACAGTAGTACTACGTGCTTCTTTATCGAGAGAAGAAAAAAAGAAGACTAGTACATGCTTCATTTCAGCACTTGGGAAATTAATATGTGAGAATGCTTCATTCCGAGTTGATGTGGATGCAGGTTTCGTAAGCATCGACTGCGGTCTCCCGGGAGAGACGGGCTACATCGAATCAAAGCTGTCCTACACCACGGACGCTGGCTACACCGACGCCGGCATCAACCGCGACATCTCCCCCGCGTACGAAGACCCGTCGCTGCGCAAGGCCTGGAGCACCGTGCGCAGCTTCCCCGACGGCACCCGCAACTGCTACACCATCGGCGCCCCCCAGTCCGGGCTCAAGTACCTCATCCGGGGCAAGTTCTTGTATGGCGACTACGATGGCCTCAGCCGGCCGTCCATCTCCTTCGACCTGTATGTCGGCGTCAACTTTTGGACGACGGTGAACATAAGAGGTGCCGGCTCCACGTACTTTGCGGAGGCCATCGTGGTGGTGCCGGACGGTTTCGTGCAGGTTTGCTTGGTGAACACCGGTTTTGGCACGCCCTTCATCAGCGGGCTGGATCTCAGGCCGCTCAACAACAACACGCTCTACCCGTATGCCGACCAGACGCACGGCCTGGTCATGGTCAAAAGGTACAACTTCGGGCCGTCTGATACCAACAACATTGTCAGGTTAGTAACTGAAAATATGTATGGAGATTCTTGGTTAATTTTTTTTGAACTAGATTCTTGGTTAATTATTGGGGGCACGCTAGGCGTAGGCCGACCTATCCCACGCGCGGATAGGTCCCCTCGACCGCCGTTCGTTCCGCGCATCGAACGCTTTGGAATCAACCTCTCGGGCCACATCGAACACTTATTGGTCAGACTTCTCCTGCTGCATGCGTGGAGAGCCGCATGCTGTCGTAGTGGAGCCCGCCATGTATTGTAACATTTTCTCGTGGCTAGGAAGGCTAGCATGTGAAGCCTAGGAAGGCTAGCTGCCTGGCATTGCATTAAAAAAAACTCCACCGGTATTGTTCCACACACATAGCTACAAACGACGTCTCACGAGGAATATAAATTAAATCATCGATAAAACGGAAGAACTGAACTTGTACAACAACAAAAATTCTAAATTTTGAACCTTATAAAATGAATAGATCATGACTTTTCAACAAAAGGCAACAAATTGTAGCAATGCAACAAATAATTCCTAGCACTGACCGAGAGAATCAAAGAAAAATAGTTGTATGTTCGTAGCAAAAATTATGTGTTTACAACAAAAAAAATCATATGAAGCTTTGCAAAAAGCTCACTACAAAACAATCGAAACAAAACAGTTATGCTGTGTTTGGATGCACTGAATTGGGCTTGGTATTGAATTGGCAATGGAAAACCAGATTCCCCAATTCAATGGAATACCACAAAGAGTGTTTGGATGCGCGTGGTATTAAGCTATAGAATTCAGGTTTCAATGGAATACCAAATCCTGTTTGGATGTCACATGTGTGGAATTGAGAGTATTTTTGACTTTGAACAATATAACCTCTGTAATATGAATGAAAATATACCAGTATATTTCAGATGTTTCTCAATATTAATTTTCACACAATAATATATTAATAATCCAGAAAATATAAGACACATGACAAAAATAACACAAAATGGATACATAATGTCTCACAAATAGCACAAAGTGGATAATTATGTCTTACAAATAGTACAAAGTGGATACATCATGTCTCACAAATAGCACAAAGTGGATAATTATGTCTTACAAATAGTACAAAGTGGATACATCATGTCTCACAAATAGCACAAAGTGGATACATTATGTCTCACACAATCCATAAACATGAAAGTACATAATATGGTAGCAATCATCAAGGCAAGGTCATGAGCCATGCCTTCCGCATTTCCATGGTGAGAAAGCATCTTGTTGATGACTTCATAATGCTTGTCAAATGTCTTAATTCTTGCTACTATTTTCTCCTTGTTGATGACAATGTTACATGTCTCCTTCACATGCTTTATGCAAGCATTGTACACATGTGGCTTCCAACCATTTTGTGCATGGTCACCTCTGTTGTGATGGTCAACAAGAACGGACAATAATGCAGTGTCCATCTCATTAGTCCACACAAGGTAAGTCCTAGTGCCCTTCTTATTTTTTGCTGTTTCAGCCATGCTTCTACAAGTGACATATGTAATACAAGTAAGGAGAAAGAGCAATATGTAGATAGTTAAAACAAATATATATATAGGCAGCCAAAGGTTCCATGATAGAAATATCACACAAATGACAAAAGCACCATCTTCTAGCTAGCACAAAATGGGGACGATCAGCTAGATTTATACTACAACACTACTCCATGGCAAAAGCATCATCTTCTAGCTAGCACAAAATGGGGACGATCAGCTAGATTTATACTACAACACTACTCCATTGCTAGTTCGGCATGTGTCCCAAGGTACTCAGCAAACATCTCATCAGCTAAATTTATACTACAACACTACTCCATTGCTAGATTTATCCTCATTTTAGTTGCATGGCCAACTACTTGTAAGAACATAGCAACATTTTCTTCTACCGTGACATAGGTTGTATCTTTGAGACCACCCTTCTCACGCAGCATAGCACAAAGATTATGGAAATTTCTTTTGGTTAAACGCAGCTCATCATAGCATCTTGTCTCAGTCCCATTATATGTTCTGTGCAATACATACTTTCTATATGCAACCCTCTTCTCAAAGTCATCGAAGGCACCTAGATCCCTCGGTGACCGCTGAGTACTAACATATGCTAATGCAACCATAGACACCTCAAAATACAACTTTGTGAGCATTATCCTTTTTCTTTTCCTTCTTTTATTCTCTTCAGAAATGTAATGAACCAATTCTTGGTGAGACATGATAAATCTACAATGCACAGACAAAGTTTGAACTCTAATTATGCATAGCCCTAGTTCAAGCATTCACATGATGACCAAAAAAATTAACAGCCACAAGTTCATAGTGTGCAAAACGAAATTTAAACCTTCAGTTGTGAAAACCACTTCTTCTTCACCTCAGAATCTGCAAAACAGAAAACGAAATTGGTTCAGTTCAGGCCAAAATCGGCATCCACCAAATCAACCACCCTAGGGGCCAAAATCGCACACAGCACAGGGCAGGCCTAGGCTCCTCCACCTCCCAGCCGCGACCACCTACCACCGCCGCCGCTCTAGCACGTCGCGCCGCCGCCTTAGCTGCTCACGCCGCCGCCGGACCTGCTCCAGTAGCTAGGGTTCCACGGGGGCGCACCGACGGGGAACGGGAAGACGGAGGGAAGGGGCAGAAGGAGGGCAGGGGCGGGGTGGGAACGGAGGAGGGAGGGCAGGGGCGAGGTCGTACCTGGCGGCGCCGGCGCGCTTGCGTTCTCCAGCGCGGGGACAGAGCGAAAAGCTCGTACTTTTGCTTGTTCTGTTTTTCGGGAAAGAGATGGAGCGAGCGACGGGCCAATTCAGAGGCAATACAGAGGTCTAGACCTCTGAATTGGCCAACCGGTAAGTGGCCGCGCGGGGGGAGTGCCTCTGAATTGGTTTTGGATTCCACACTTCAATTCAGAGTACAACCAAACACCAGAATTGGGGTCTTCAATTCCAAAATGCCAATTCAGAGCTCAATTCTTTACAACCAAACAGGGCATTATATGTTTTTAGCATAATTTATGTACTTTTCAAAAAAAAATGTACCATTGCACCAAAAGCTCACAACAAAAACTGAGAATGATTGAAGCATTTTTTGTATGTTTGTTACAAAATTTATGTACTTTTCCAACAAAAAAAGAGCGTATGTACCATTGCACCAAAAGCTCACAATAAATGCCGAAAATGATTGAAACAAAATTCTTGTTGGTTTGCTACATATTTTTTGTTCTTTTACAACAAATAAAAAACATGTATGAAACAATGTAGTAAGAAGGTCAAAACAAAAAATGAAATCAAAACAAAAAAGCTCAACAACAACACGCTCTACCCGTATGCCGACCAGACGCACGGCCTGGTCATGGTCAAAAGGTACAACTTCGGGCCGTCTGATACCAACAACATTGTCAGGTTAGTAACTGAAAATATGTATGGAGATTCTTGGTTAATTTTTTTTGAACTAGATTCTTGGTTAATTATTTCTACCAAGTTTTTGTAACCAGGAAACACTTTTTTTTTAACTGGATGGTCAACCTGCAGGTACCCTGATGATCCGCTCGACCGGATGTGGTGGACTCTCGCCTCATCAGATTGGGCTGAGATAAAAACGGACTTGGACGTGAAAAATGACGATGACCCCTTCAAGACGCCCAATGTTGTGACGCAGTCGGCCGTCACGCCACGCAGCGCAGGAAGCAACATAGAGTTCAGCTTGGGCCTTCCAGCAACTCCGCTTAACCTCATGTCCATCATGCACTTCTCCGAGCTGAACCTCCTCACCGGCAACGCATCGCGCCAATTCGACATCAACGTGAACGGCAAGCCGTGGCGCCCAGCCTACAGGCCACGCTACCTCTACAGCGGGTACATCTACGACACTGAGCCAACTGAATACAGCGAGTTCAGCGTCTCCATCAGTGCCCTTGCTAACTCAACGCTGCCCCCGATCATCAATGCCATCGAGCTCTTCTCCGTCATCTCGACCACCAACCTTAATTAGCACAGACGCACAGGATGGTACGCGCGATTCATGCACACAACAATATACAGTTGAGGCTTAAGCACACTATGTATCCTTCAGGCCTGTTACTGATAATCAGCTTCTGTTTGCCACGCATTAACATGCAGCATCCGGCATCACGGCGGCCAAGAAAGATTACCAGGTGCACAAGAACTGGATGGGTGACCCCTGCTTTCCTGACACTCTGGCGTGGGATGGCCTAAATTGCACCTATATCGTTTCCAAGCATCCAATAATCACAAGCGTGTAATTATGTATCCCACATGTACACTTACCAACGTTGGCAACCGCAAAACTAACACACTCAATTTGCTCTTTGTAGAAACCTCTCCTTGAGTGGTCTCAATGGGGTTATATCGCCTTCCTTCGCAAATATTAAGAATCTCCAATACTTGTATGTTATACCAATTAATTTCCTTTATTTTTTACTAAAAAGTACGTTGAATGAGAATAACGGTCCCTATATATCTTGCAGGGATCTATCAAACAACAACTTGATAGGTTCAGTTCCAGACGAGCTTTCGCAGTTGCCTTCATTGAGGCTTATGTACGTTTTGGCCAATTATCTCAAGTTTTACACATTCTCATCTCATGCATGCATTATTTTTTACTTATGTCAATAGTATTGTTTTCTCCAATATATAGAGATTTGTCAAACAACCAGCTCAATGGATCGATTCCACCTGGGCTTCTCAAAAGAATCCAAGATGGATCCTTGGTTTTAAGGTCCTTTTCCCCGTTATTTCCATTTAATTTGTCCAGTTAACATGCGTGGTGTTCCTGGATATTAATTTTCATTAAACACATATCCATTTCACATATTTTGGTAGATATGGCAGCAACCCAAACCTTTGTACCAGTAGCTCCTGTCAGCCTGCTCCAGGGAGAAGCAAGCGGGTCATCATCATTGTTGTCGTCGTAATTGTGGTTATGGTTATAGTACTATCACTGGGGGTACTGCTGTTTTGCCTGCAAAGACGTAAAAAGCAAGGTGAGTCTTTGGCCTGAGCGAATTCTCTAGTCCATTCTTAATTCCCCACTTGTGACCACCAGTTGTAATGTTACTTGTGGAACTCAACGTCAATGAAGGATCAATAACCATCTCTTCAAAGATGAAGAATAATGAGATGGCGTGCTCGACCTTGAACAATGATGGATACACGAACAGTTCACTACCACTTGAAAACCGTCTGTTCACATACAAGGAACTAGAGATGATAACCAAGAACTTCCGGCAAGTGCTCGGCCAGGGTGGATTCGGATGTGTCTACCATGGCATCCTGGAGAATGGGATTCAAGTGGCGGTAAAGCTGCGGTCGGATTCATCAGATCAAGGTGTCAAGGAGTTTCTCGTAGAGGTAAAGTTCCATGCATATTTCTACATTGAATTATCCCACATGAAAATTTACTAAGCATGCTCATTTATATAGGCTCAGGTTTTAACTCGGATTCATCACAAAAATCTTGTCAACATGATTGGTTACTGCAAGGAAGGGGATCACATGGCACTAGTTTATGAATATATGCCCGAAGGAAATCTACGTGAACATATTGCAGGTAATAGTTAGTATTTGGCCAGCACCATTGTGTTTTGTCAGTGTGAACAAGCTACTCGCTTCATCCTAAATTAGTTGTCAATCAAATTTTCAGAAGTAAATTATCTTACGTTTTACTGTGTTCCTAAAAAAACATCAATATTTATGGCACCAAATTGGTATCACTAGATTCATCATGAAATTTATGCCATAAATATTGATATATTTTTGTATAAATTTGGTCAAAACATGAGAAAAATACTTTTAAAGGTAGGTGGATTGGTAACTAATATGAGTTGGAAGAAGTAGTTCATAGCTACGAGTTTGAATTTTTTTCGGTGAATTTGGGATGAATCACGGTGGAGAATCGATGTCCAGAGAGGAAGAGGGAGGAAAATGAATTTCTAGAAGAGTGCTTCACTTATAATAGTGGCCAAACTGGGATATAAAAATATCTTTTCAAGCATCGATTTTATTC